>JAIPMN010001771.1:0-26102 GCA_020650975.1 Apostichopus californicus | reverse complement strand
TATCTCCTCCCATCCCACCCCCCCCCCCCATCCCCAACCCCTTTCCAACATCCTCACCTAAATGATGAACTTTCCATCTTTGCAAGGTTATATAATTCAAAGTTTTTCCTAATACCACTCCCACCCCACCCCACCTCCCCCTGTAGATCTATTTCAAAATAGAAAGCAAGGGTATATCATTAGCTGAAAATAGTCTTACCTATTATTGCCTATATTTTTAAATTCTAAAAATAAAGACTAGGTACAGGAAAGGCTAGTGCCAGCTCCCACCTATTGAATGTAAGCCCATCATGGCCCTTATCTTGGGACCATTTTCAGTCCCCCCCCCCGCCCATGATAGTTGCTGGCAACTTGTATGTGACTGATCTGCTAATCTCTAGGCCACACTTGATAAATAAATCTTTCGAATTGTGCCATGGATGGATGAGCGCATTTAATTCCTCATAGTGGAATATCGATTGTTGGTTTGGGTAACACTGCAATGGACCCCCCTCATTTTAGTGGCTTAAAAATCACAGATGCATCGGTTGTTTTGTTGTGTTGAAAAAAAGCTGGTTTGGTTGGTTTCTTTACCTCAATTATGCCCAGATTCATCTCAGTGTCCACTTAAAGTTGAACCCTCCCCCCCCCCCTCTCCCATTTTCTTTCTTATTATCTCTATAAGTCTTCCATCACAAAACCCAAAAATCCTTTTCTTATGTTTTTCCATTGGGTGGCCAGCCAAGAGCCTCATTATTAATGGTCTCTTCTGACACCCATCCTCATCCCATTGTCTGTGGGGCTATCATCTAGGGATTCCCTTCAAGAGGATTATCTCTCCAATCACTGGCTTGCAGCAGATTTTTACTGTCTTTGAATGGAACTCTCAAAGATGCTTATTGGGGGGGCTAAATCTCTACAGGAGAATGTGAGAGGCTGTTTGCATTTCTCTCAAGAGTTTAAAGATACTTTCCCACCGGCACAAATCTTCTGCTTCTTTACAATTTTTAAAATGGACCCTACTTTTTGCATGGATTGGGTTTGTGTTAATTGTGTATATCATGACTGTATTGCAATGGTCATATAATTTATGTACGATCCCTCCCCCCCCCCCAACTCCCCCACCAACCCCCCCCCCCCAATCCAACCCATCCATTTGCCATGTACCCAACTATATAGCCATGAGGATCCAATCTTTTTTGAAGAATTGATGCTCAAACTAAAATATACAAATTCAGATAAATTTTCATCGGTTTAATTAAAACGCTTCATTTAAATCACTTCACGAAAGGTACATTTTGATGATCATATTTAACATTTTGTTTTTATTCTATTTATTTTGTGAGGTTTCCATTTTCAAAGTATAATTTTGTGTAAAGGACGCTTCCTGCTCCTGATTTCGTCTACATTTTGAGACGGAGAAAACAACTTTAAACTTTACCAGGCTACCTGCAGCCCACCACCTTCTTTCAGCTACTTAAAGCTCTGCTAAGAGGCTTACCCCACATGCAAGTTTGTATGTGGTGCACCAACTCCTCTGGAATCATTTCAGAAGGGTGTGTTTTTTTTTTAAGTCCTAATCCCGTTGAAAGCTCTATTTAATTTAGCCTTCCGAAGGCTTCCACAAACACCAGAGCACTTGACACTGTTATGGAACCCCTTGAATGGAAGTTAATCTATTACCATGACAACCTATCCAAGTACTTTACAGCTAGTTAATGGCTGTTATTGACTTGAAATGCTGCTACTATTTGGTATATACTTTAGTTTGTAACAGTTATGTATGAACCATGAATGATAATATTATCCATTAAGTCCAAGCTTCTTGAACCATGACAAAGGGTCACCATGGATTGATTCCTTGTTTCTATAAATAGGATGCCACTGTTCATGACCTAACACTTTGAATGTTTTTTTTTTTTTTATGACAAATAGCATGACCGGATTTATTTTATTTTATCTCAAGAAAGTAGTGGGAAAATTGTTTGGAAAACAACTATACATTTTCTACTGCTATTGTACACCAGTTTTCCTTTTTTCCATATTATTATTATCTTTATTTTCGTTTGGTGGGAGAGGGTGGGAGAGGGTGGGAGAGGGTGGGAGAGCGATGATAAGGAAGGGGAAGAAAGGATGGAGAAGGAAGGTATGAAATTCAAATTCTATTAATAATTGTTCTACAGTTTTCTTCTGGTGATAAATGAAACTCATTCATGACTCTATTCAAATTAGAAAATGTTCTTTATAATTTTATTGGAGGAAAAAACACCAACTTAATATCACATGGCAAAGTAGGTCAAACTTGGGCAATTAAAAAAAAAATTTTAATCGGTTAGAGTTTCAAATCTACCCTGCCATTATAGCAATTAGAAGATGAAAAACAATCCATGTGCAATCAACAATTCTAGCATATGTGTTTAAATATTCCTTGAATTTCTTCCACTGTTGCCACTAAAAATCTTTTGTTCATGGCAGCTTGATTAATTTATCAACCACTTAATATTCACAAGAACCCTCTAGAACCCACTTGAACTTTTCATAAATATGCTCTCTGTTAAATGGAAAGGCTTTTTTTATTAAAATTTGAATTAGTAGACTTCTTTACCAGCCACTTTCTCATTTTTATCCACTTCATTGGCAATCTGCTGTACAAGTGTGATTTGCATATTGCAATTTGAAGATAAGTCACTGGAAGCCATTGAATGACAAGTTGTACATTCTGTGAGGGTCGTTTGTATCCGCTGGTAATAGCAATCTCTCTAGTGTGGTAGTTAGGTGATATAGGTTCAAAGATACTGGTACCTGCTGAAAAAGATCTTGATAATTATCTTTTATTTTTATTTTTTTTCATTCTCATTGCCAGTTATAAATTAAGAGAGGTTTATCCAATCCTTCATTACTGTAGTAGCCACACCCCATGCAATTTCCCCTTTCCCACATCCTTGCCCAACATCCCTTTGTGCCCAACACCCCTTTGAGCCCAACAGCCCTTTGTGCCCAACAGCCCTTTGTGCCCAACAGCCCTCTGTGCCCAACAGCCCTTTGTGCCCAACATCCCTTTATGTCCAACATTTCATTTATGAGAGTTGTAGAGGGGGGAATGTGGAAGGTTAATCCTAGTGAAAAACAAAACTTGCTGGCTGGTGTCACTTATTAGCTGCTCTCATATTAGTCACCAAACTTAAAGTGTGGACCAAACATCAAAAGAATTAAATTTTATATTTTTGTCAGCAGGGAACATACATTTTAGTAACATACATTATTACAATGTACATTCCTGTATTTCCAGAATTTCCTTTATTTGCAATGCAGTTGCTATGCTTTAGTTGATACAACTTTTACATGAAAAAAGTCAACTTGAAGCAAACCTGTGATATGTCATAGATTCACAATAGTGATAAGAATTGTTTTGTATTCCTCTTTCAAGATTTCACTCCCATTACTTGGCTTGACCATGTATTGGCTTGACCATGTATTGAGTATTTAAGGTTTAAAATTGTGACAACATACTTGTCGTGAATTTTTAAAAAGTCGTCATTGTCCCCAAATATCTCAGAAAGACAAATCAACATGGTTTTAATACCCGTTGTAATATTTTGTCGTGCAACATTTTGTTTGTGAATTTTTAAAAAGTTGTCAGTCGTGGTCCCCAAATATGCCACAATGACAAATGAAAAAGGTTTACCCTTGCTAAAATATTCTGCTTGCCCTTGCTTACCCTCGCTAAAACATTCATAACGAAGCAATCTAGAATATGTTATATGTCTATTTTTTGTTTTAATAATCCTCAGTGGCTGGGTATAATCTGGGAAATAATGTGGGAAATAATGACTGTTTGAATTAAACTTTTAGGGAGGTTATAGAATATTATTGATCAATGGCCTTTTGAGCAATACCAATGCATGTGGTGTTTAAGTCATACCATGGTGTATTGTCATGTGCAGTAGAAGAGGACTTCGGATGAATATTTTGAAGGAAAACAAAACACTGTAATATGTCTAAACCTGAAGCCACAGGATCATGTCAAAGCTTGGGGGGGGGGGGGAGAGAAGGGGAGGAGGGCTCAAGAGTCAAGAATGTGATATTAAATACAGCATGAAATAAAATGCTACGTACTTATAATAAAGAGTATAAAGTTTATGATTCCACCAAATTCACACACAGGTTGGATGATTTAGGGGGATATTTTCTTGATAAAATGCTACCCCACGTGGCAAATAGAAAGAATGGAATGATAACATAACAGAACTTGATCTTCCAAAGTTTTCTCTACCAGACAGTCGCTGTAACAGGGCACAAAATACGATCACATTAATGATAAGCCATCTCCACCCTGGGAACCAAAACACAACAGTGTTGACAGCTAGTTAATGTGCTAGAAGAGACTAAACCTGGTCACCCACTATGAACCTGTCATTCTTAACCTAGTACAATCTAGTGGGGATGATTTACCCACTATGAGACATGTGAGTGGTTCAATTTGACCACAGCTTAATGTTTGACAGGAAAAGAACAAGAAAAAAAGAAATTTTTGAAAATTACACAAGCACTAATTTGTTATGATCATAATGATATATGGAGAGGATATAGATTATATATTTAAGGTGCATAACCTGTATATTGTTTTCATGATAAGTGAAAAACTCCTTTATTGTGTCAGCAATTATCAAGTGTATAGGATATTACCTTGATATGTTCAAACTATCCACTTAAGCTTATAAACTGTATGTATGGACCTCACATGTAGCCCACATGTAGCCTAACATGTAGCCCACATGTAACCCACATGGGTGTAAATTTTACTCGTCTATGATAAGTAAGTTTACCATAATCTGTTTCCCTTTTGTGTTATGCATGGGTAAAACAAAAGGCACGGCATTCCTTTCTGGTGTTTGCTTCTGGGATGGTATCTAGGTATGGCTGTATTATTTATACTATTAACCTTAGAGGGACAACTCCCCTTTTCAGATACAAATGATTATAGCTTCCTCATGGCGACTTGGAAAATTCTCCTGAAGAGATATTCGGTAAAATTTCAATCAACGGTTATACAAACATATGCAAATCTCGTAGAGAGATCGCTCTGCGTTAGAATTTGAAATTGGTTTGAATTTTTTGGCCCGAGCTGGCTGCATGATTGAAGATGCTTGAAGTGGAAGTCCCAGAGTGGTGTGTGTCATCCAATTTATAATTTTCACATTCCCTTTATTGTCCCCTAAATACCGCCCAAGATCTTCACTTTCAATCAGATAGCCAGATTTTAGAAAATCGTCTGATATGCCAACTGGTCAGACGAAACAATAGTCTATTCCCCATCTCCCTGACCTTCTGATTGAAGAGGTGGTTTTCAGTCATCTCCATGATGCTGGTGCTTGTATGTGTTGTGTAGTCTTTCCACTATGACTACTAACAGAACATTTTGTTCCCTAAATACAAGAAATGGATACTTATGAGGCTGGATAGGATGTCTAAGTTACATAGAAATTCGATGGAAGAAAAAAATCCTGAATCGTCAGCTACCTTAAGGACGAAATCGGGAGGAAATATTCCATTCGACCTGCAGGCACTAAGAATGGTAGAATGAGAAGGAAGGGTAATGACCGGGTGGGGGGGCAGTCATAGAGGGCTCACAGTGTTAAAAGGTTACCAGGACATTTCTAGGCACGGTATAACGGGGTGGTAAGGTTGTGAGGGGCAGGTAAGCGAGGAGCAAAGTAAACCATTTTTTTTCTGAACTCATTTCAACATCCATTTTGTCATTTCTCCCATATTAAGTCTACAAAGCTCAGTCGGTGCTTATAGTGATCACACTGAAGACTTATAGCAATCCTAGTAGTTGCCAGCATTCTCAACTTACATTTTTTTCAATTTCCATATTTTTTGCAATCGTTTTCAGTTATTCCATCTTGTCGTCGTCACTTGACGGCAACGAACACAAAAGAGCGCTGTTGAAGATGAAACTAGATATGAGTGTAATCGGCTCAGAATAGCGTTTACTCTAAACTTGACTCGAAAGTACATTTTTTGACAAAAAAGAAAGACAGACAGGCTTAAACGACGGTCAGCACTCGATCTTTGGACTAAGAGTATATTGTCACATTATAAAACTCTTTTTAACCCGTTCTGTGTTACGGGCATGCAATCGCAACAAGTTATGTGTATATAACCTATGGACTGATACCCTTGTTAAATTTCCCAGTGTAGACCGTTTGTGGAAATGATGTAGTATCGGTTATGCTGGAAATAGAAAATGAAAGAGACCTCTTCTGATGCACATTATTATTATTCGTCACCGGGTTAAATTCTGTCCAAATTCATCACGTGTGTGTCATTAGAATCACAATGGCAATAAACTTTACCGTAAGCCAGCTAGGTAGGTAGGTGCTTGCACTTTGCCAGGTTGCAAAGATGAATTTTTGAATAGCAATTATTTATTAATTTATTTAATTCAAAATGTCCCTTGCAGCTTTCTCTCACATAATTATTAATAACACAAAAAATCCAATTAAGAACCTCTAGACGAAAAAAATCGACAATTACTCACTACTCACTTCTAGATCATATCGTCTTTATACCAGCTTTGCAAGACGTATGTTAATGTTACTTTAACACACAGATACTGCATTTGCCTGGATTTATACCCCCATCAATTGATTTGTTGAGATCTATCTCAACATTTGTTGGTAGTCTCTTTCATGTGGCTACGAACTTTAAAGGTATGCTGTATTGGCCCCAAATATGCTAGATATTCAAATATGGTCACCTTTGGTCCAAATTCTTAAACTGTTTTTTATTACAACCTTAGAGGAAGTTTTCCTCACTGGGACATTCAGTCATCTTGTGTGTTCCTTAATAATGTCTGAGAACAATTTGGAGAGTATAGACCTCCAGGAAAGTACTTTTTGAAAACTTGTAGCAAATAAAGCGTGCTATAATTTGGGGCCTATACTGACTACCTCTAAGGGCAAATTTTAAGCTGTGACTCCAGTGATTAAGGTTGTGCTTTAATACAGAAATCAATCCTTCCAATCATGAGATTGTGAAATGTGACATTGCCCCATTGACGTCTCCAAAATCGTTTGGTGCCACAAATGTTCGGGGAGTTTTGCCCCCCCCCCTCGACCCCTCCCTCTGGTGGCAGATGTGCAATACCTGCATCATGTGGCCCCCAAATGTTTTAGTTTTGCTGTGGCCCACAAGTGTCTAGTGAGCACTACTGGAAGAAACGTCTTACCATCAGAGGCCCCTTTAATACATTAATTTTGTTGCATTAACATATTACTATGGATCAAATATAGATAAACCTATAGATAGCTGTCCTACTACTCTTTTACAGGGAAGGTTTGGATAGCCTAGCCTACTAATTTGCATGTAAGAATCTGGGCTGAAGCGGCTAGCTGGGAGAACAGTAAAACCTACCGGTATAGTGAATTAGTGATAAGTGGAATTATTGGTCATTATTGATAATTTTTTGTATTTGAAAAACTATTCATTTCTTTTCCTCTTTAAAAGCAAATACAGTAAGTTGTTCATATAATTTAAGAGACTTTTAAGCTGTAAACACGTGCGGAGTTGTTTGTTCGTCACGGTCCTGTAATCACGGTGTTTACCAATCCCGGCTTTTGTATGACATCTATAGGAGTGATTCTGATTCCTTTTTTTAGGCTACCGCCATTCTCGGAGTCTCTCTCTCTCTCTCTATTTTAGTTTGTTTAGGGTTTGGATCAGAACAGTCTGACCTAAGAGGTATTTATCGAGGTATTCAACTCAAGCTAGCATTGTTACCCACCAGCATACTTTTCAATTCTTTGGAACCAAGCCTTTTTTTTTTCTGTTGTGTATTGCGCATTGTTAGATCCTAATAAAGAAAAAAAGCAAAATCACCCCATTGTTGCAATCTTGCTGTACAGTATAATAGCTTAATGCATGCAGGTTTTCAGTAATTTGAGTGTTGAAAATAGCCTTCTAATTACAGCATGATGTCTACGTGATGTCTGTTACATTGGTTTATTGTGTTAGGCAACACTGGCAAAAAGAAAGAAAGAAAAAAAATACAAAAAAACAACAAAAAACATTTCCCCCCACAACTGCTTGTAAGGGTCTGAAAGTTCATCCTATGACTAAATTTACTAGTCGGATAGGTTAATGAACGGATGATATATTCATTAGGCTCTGACAAATTTTCTAGCTTGCTGCAAACAATCCCAAATGAATTCATGGTCCCTGATTAACCCAGGAGGGAATTACTATCAACCCCAGAAATAAAGCTATGATTTGTTCTTAATAATTGCATAGCAGGTAATAATTGGATGTTCATATTTTTTGTAGCATTTTCCGGTTTTCATAGAATGCTGAAAATAGTATGCTCTTAAAAGTATTACGGACACCTAGCCAATTTGCCCCATATTTCAGTATGATTTGTTGTGTGTGATATTATCATTTCCACATTTTTCGAAAGCTCCTTTCGTTTCCGAGATATACCATTTGAAGTCTTGATAAAATCTGGGAAACTCATTAAATATGTGCAGATTATGATATGGAGTGTTGTACTCATCAAAAGTTCTTATTTTAGGCCTTAATAGGGTAACCTCTATATTATAAAAGCCCACATATATCATTTGAATAATGTGATGAATAATGCGGTGAGATTCAAAAAAGACAATAAAATTTCCACAATCCTGGGAGTCAGTGTCATTGATACAAAGGTTGTAAATACAGAAGGATAACATAACAGAAAACTAGGCAGTCACTCCCCTTACACCATCAACGTGCATAATTTAGCTAATGTTTGTTAATACATGTATAAAACTAGAATTAAGAAAAGAGTTAAAAATTGGTCAATCTTTGATGGATTTTGATGGGAATTTGCAGCTATTTTCATGATTTCTAATGACTATTAGATTGATTAGGACAATGTTGTACATAGGTGTCAGTTGACCTTTAAGTGTGTCAAAATGATTATATTCATCTTTGTACTTTTGTAGCAAGGTGACCATTTTACATAGCTTTTCATAGCTTATGGATTACAACTTACACATCGGGTGGCTTCTTATTCAACTTTTTAAATCAAATTTGGAATCTTTTCAAGTAAGACAGTCATTACAGATGGGAAAACCGTAGATTGCTCTTGGATGAAAAACCCACCTTACTTTGACCCGGCCGGGTATCGAACCCGGAACCTCGCAATTGCTAAGCCTCATTGCTTCCAAAACCACCGCCTTTATCCACTCCACCACAGCACCGGTATAAAAATATTTTTTTATGTTGTTTAGAAACCCATTTTTGGTGCTCCTAAGGTATGTTGGCATATCATAATGACTGTTAAAACTAATACAGAAAATATGTTGTACCCAACAAATGTAATTTCATTTTCAATACATATCTGCCAAACTGTGTCATTCCTGGTGCTTTACAAAAAAAGCAGAATTTTATGCCAGATGGACTTTGTGATTTGGTTCGGACTACAATTTATGATAAAGTGAAATAGTTGTGGTTTCTTGAGTCACTGTGTTGCTATACAGTTAAGTTTGTATAGTAAGTGATGTCTGTGTGCAGATAGGACAGTTTTGTTTGCATAAAGCCTATAAAACTGTGCCCCCAATCTGGTATCATTGTTTACAAAGCTTCTCAAGCAGGCTTATATACCACTGCAGTAAAAACAAATTCCGGCCAGCTTTTTTGTACGGACAAACAGTATATACAGAACTTCTGAGAATGATTCTAAGGACATGACAACAGGCTCAGTAATTTTAAGGACATCCGAAAAGGGAGGGGAGGGGTGGGGGGGGGGGGTAAATGGCTAATCAAATGTGAACATTTTCTCTACTGACAAAGGTATAAATTCAAGTTATGAAAGGCTATACAAATGTTTTTTTTTTTGCTTTTTTTTTATATAGCGCTTTATATCAGCGTAGGTTTCAAAGCGCTTTACAGACGTTAAATTACCCCTGGTCAATGATAACCTGTCCCAGAGACAATCCCTCCAGTCAGCAGTAGTTATATACTGCGCCCAATGACAAGTTACCTCACAGGTACCCATTTAACCCCTGGGTGGAGAGAGGCAAGTGAGATAAAGCATCTTGCCCAAGGACACAACGTAATGAACTAGGCAGGAATCGAACCAGCAATCCTTGGATCACGAGTCCGACGCCTTAGCCAATTGGCCACCACGCTCTCACCAAATTCAATTTACATCAAAAAAAGTCAGAATTAGCAACAGCTTGAATGGACAGAATATGATTTTCAAAAAGCCAGGTAGGATTTTCAAACAGCTTGGTAGGTAGCTATACCTATAAATAGGTACAGATCATCGGGACAAGATAACTATTAACTGAGTTTTTTGTTGTTTCTCATTCACTATTTCATGTTAGACACTGATGGTCGAAACGAGAAGAATTGTTCTGTAAAATATGACTGTAATGTATCGATGTGTGATGTTTTTAATTTTGAAAAAAAAAACTGAGTTGATCATTTTTCAAAACACAGCTTGATCACAAAAGAAGTTTGAAGGCAACTTTTTTGCATCATAACATTTTTGTCACTATTATGAGTAATGTTACCAATCCTACTCAATAATGTTTCCGTAGTATGATCATGTATGAGGCAATTAAGCGAAATATAATAACCCTCTTAGACTGACTTGACAAGAATTTTGAATGAAGTAACTATTGAACATTATGTGTATTATAGAGACATAAGAAATGTTTTCAAAACCAATACAACAAGTCTCCAATAATATTAAAATGCTCTGTAATATTTTTAAGGAATTTTATAATACAGATAGCAAGCTACAGATATTATAGCTTGTAAAATTCCTTAGAGTTATATCATTTGGAGTGCCATTCCTTTATAATCCCCATCCCCCACTGCCTGTGTCAGAATTTCCATTTTAATGACCCAGTAAAGATATACATACTACCTACCCCCTTAGCTACTACCCTGGATCCCTAAGAAGTGACCAAAATCCAATTCTACATTCCCCTCCTGGGTGTCCCATCAAGAATTTTTTTGATCACCTGTTCTATAACTCATAACTTTCCAAGACCACTCGTGATTGGCTATTACCATTCTAGCTTCGGCCAATCAGGATCTATTATGAACCCTGCAGCTCTGTAGGCTCTTACTGTGTGTATGTACATGTATCTGCACACATGATGTACTTTTATGCATATACCGTGTGCAGGATGTGCTCACAGTGTTTATCAAGTGATATTCCACTATTCTATTTTGTGGGCTTATTGGAAATCCACTATGCAAGAGAGTTGCGACATTGATTGTACTCTGTAGTGACTATCGTGGACAGTGGGCTGCTCAGTTCCCGTTGGAAACAATATTCCATTATAAGCGAGAGAGAGAGAGAGAGTCGGTTACTCCCAAAGAATTTGGTAGAACAAGAATTGGTTCAGTAGGAGATTTTACCTTACACAGAGATAACTGTTTACTACTGGCCTGGTCGGATCTCTCTAAATTCCACCCAGCAAACAGTTAAAACTATCGCTCCTGCATATTACACACAGTTTGTCCTCCTGCTAAGTAGTTGGGCATTCAATCTCCGGTCTTATTCAACCTTCGGGATTTGGACTATTGTTGATAAAACCTTTGGCTGTATATTTGAGCTTCTCCAAGTCCTTTTGAGTGTTTTGTGTTATTCTGAGTGCTGATTAAAGTTTTTTTTTTCCCCCTATTTACCTTTTTTTTTTTCTTCCTCCCCGTTCTAAACCCGGTCTTGGAGGAGTGCTGTTTTAATCCCTCGAGAGCTTACAATACCATCACGGTAAAGAAAATAACAGAAAAAGCAAAGCCCCCCTCTGGGCAAAGCAGCAGATTGCTTGAAATATAACCCTTTGATCCTACAGTGGTTCTCGCATCATTCACCTTCGGAATATTTTACTCCGAGATCTACTGGCCGATAGTAGTCGTGGTGTTTGGTTGGTTGTTGGTTAAATGCCTGTTTGTTGTGGTGCCTATGTGTAGTATTTCAGGATCGTATAGCAGCAGTGGTGATTTTTTTCTCTCTTGATATTTTTAACTTGGACTGTAATAAAAGTATAAGAGAAGTGCAAGTTGACTACGAGTGGAGTTTACATTGACTATAATGAAGACGTACGGTCCAACTACATATATCGTGCCTTCCCAGCAACCTGGAACAATGCTTGTTTATCCGGTAGGCGACGTTTAATTTTCCCCTCCTTTTTCCTTCTTTTTGCTTCTTACAGTTTTAGTTGTTTAAGTCGTATGTAAATTTTGTTCATACGTATATATATCTTATATATATGTATATATATCTTTACATGTATCTAGATATATATATTTACCTCAAGATTTTAGGTATATTGCAAAAGTTCAGATTATCTCAAAGGTTTTGTGTTATTAAATTTATTCTGCAAAGAATTAAGACTTGTGTCATAGGTTGGCAATTCCTCTCGACATATAAAACCCCTTAAAACATCTAGTTAAAAATAGTCTATCAATTTTGTCCACCAGTGTTTACCATGTATGGCCAGTAAAATATCAAAAAAGGGCTATGAAAAACTATCAAGAAAAGACTTACGGTTCTAGGTTATCGATTAAACTGATTTTACTATCTGGTATTGAAAATATAGAGAAACCTTTCTGCAAAGTTGCCCCAAATCTGGACTTCTAATATCCTGTGTGCGTGTGCATAAGTACCGGGCTCTGCTGCCGCAAGTTATTTGGTCCAATGGTCTTGCAATACGGTAACTTTTACTGTGAAAAAAATAAGGCTTATTTCCCCCTCTTCTCTCCCCCCCCCTCTCCCCCTTCCCCTATCAGTTTTCCTTCCTTCATCCAGAGAGAGAGACAGTACACACTAGATAGATAGGTATTTATATCTATGACATACATACACGCATACACATAAATGTACACCTTATTTAATTGTATATAGGTCTGGGTACACATGTCCATGACAACACATTTCAATCTGTATATATGATCATTGGGTTTTAAAGCTTTCCCTGTGTTATATTGCTCCAATATAGTTTGCCCTTATAGCTGTGCTATTATGCTCTCAGTGTTCTACTTTTGGAATGCCTAAATTGATCCTACTTCATCCTGCATTTGTTATCTCTGCCCGGTGCACTAGAATGAGAATCTTAACCTTTAACTACTAAATGTGGAAGGAAGTGATGAGAGATCAATGTAATGGGCGACCCGAGCGTTCAACGGGATTTCTTTTTGTGTTAGGCTTGTTTCCACAATCGAGTAATTGTCCATCATCATCGGCAATAGAATTGACTCGGACTTGAAAACGGGAAATTTGACTAAATTTTACAGCCCTATAATGGTGTGTGTTGTATATAACTCATAATTGGGTAACATGTGAATGATGTAATATAAGGAAGGTGTTAGAAAAAAAAAGTTAGATTATTATAGTGTGTTGTTGTCACTTATAGTCTGATAAGTGATCAAAAAATTAACGAGTGTTTTTTTTTTATACGTTTTTACCATGATGATAGAGACCAACTATGCCTGTAAGTAAAACTACCCAACATAGGAAAGTGTATATAACCTTTCACTTTCACAACCAAGTTTTATTTATTAGTGGGTTGTATTCTTACACACTGTGATATATTGTTGCTATGGGAATATTACAGTGGGAGCTTCTAACTAAAAATACTACCAGCTACTCCTTCAAACCACACCCCCCTTACCATTAGATCCTATTCTGCACGTAACTTGTCAGTATAGATGGTGCTGCTTGTGTGAGGTTGGTTGAATTCAGTGCTGCTGGCTGTGGCCCTAGATGCAGCAATTATTCAAGGACACTATGACAGTCACTTTACTGACCCACTACAACTCTGTGCCAAGCTCTGTAACACTTATGTGTGCAGTAGCATAATCTGTATGCTTTTGAATGGTGTTGTTTGTAGGGTAGTGCTGCTGGTTCAGTGTGCAACTCACTGGATTAGTGCAGTTTGATTTAGGATCAGGAAGCCTTACAGTAGCTTATTTGAGACCCTATCCGTATTAGATCGTGGATGAACATTGGCTTATTTCAAGCCTTCTCTTTTCGATAAGTGTTTAGAAAATAACGAGGCAGGTGTGCGAATTCGCTCCCATTCCTGCTCCCGGTACCGCCATGTAACGTCCCCAGTCTAGGGACGAGAGTGTATGCCACAGCATCTGACCACTTTCTCAAATACTGAGGTAGTGTGCGATTCAGTTCATGCGACTCACTGGATTAGTGCCGTTAAGCCAACATTTGGGTGTAGTTATTACTTATGTACATGTGCATTGATTATGTGAATACTGTAGATGAATTGACTTTTTGTCATTTTTGCAACAACTTTTGGTAAACATTAGGTAATTAATCAAGTATTAATTATTACTCAAGTATTATATAGTCTGACCAACTGAGCTCAATTAGAGAGTTAGATAAATGGAATGTGATATTCAACATGTCAGTATTCATCACAACATATATGTCACACTTATCACTCACTATTCATCACAGGTGTGATGAATAGTAAACTGCAAAATTTGAAGGGAAATTGTTGCACTTTCTACTTCATTATCTTTTAAATGAAACCTGAACAGATCAAATGACATTGTATCAGAAGTGTTATGTATCAAAAAGCATAACAATTTTAGTAACTGAGTTTGGTTTCCCCAGGCTTTGACCTTTGGGACAAATTTGTTTATGGGTGGCCTACTTTTCTTCACACAAATTTCAACTTGTAGGACAGTGAAAATTTAATGGAACTGTGACCTTACTGGAGAATTAGAGTTTCTCTTAGGTGAGTTCAACCTACCTGGGGAAAAAAAAATTTGCTTCCGGTTTGACTTGTCTAAATAATAATGTCTAAATAGTAATTCCATAGTTTTTGTTAAAATTTATCACCCCTGCCAACAAAAACCAAAAAAGGTGTTTTTCTCACAGCCTGCAAAATAGTACAACTTGAACTGGCAAGACATTTGCATAGTGTCATAAATAATTTATTCAAGAATAAAGAGGATCGAGTCAGTTTGGAAAGGAAGAGAAAAAAAAGAGACTTTTACTGAATTCTGTTCAGTAGAGAACTCCAATTTGGATTTCATCAATAATTAGGAAAATTAAACATATTCAGCTATTGAACAAATCTATATGCCCCCGGTAACCGAGTGAACAGTTTTTTCCCTACACATCCTGTACCTCTTTAACCAGTGAAATATGACTATGATTATTACATCATGACTTAATTTAACTAACAAATATTTAATCCACAATTTTACCCAACTTTTTCAAAGCACTGCTGTACTATTCTAAATTTTTAAGTGCCGTTCACTATCTTATGCTGTATGATTCATACAGCTGTATCCGCCTGGCAACGACCAGGCACCGGTAATGCTATGAAATTTGGTAGACATTCATTATGTGATGTATTAAATACTACATACAATGATATTAAATATTATATATTGACCACCTTCCTGACACTTCACACATTATTATGGTCAGTTCATAATCGTTCTCTTCGAGCGGTTACCAGCAGTCACTTCTGATTTCCTTCGCTCTGCATAATTAGGTCATTCTGTCAGTTTAATTTCTTCTTGAACTTGCCTGACTTCTTGTGAGGGAAAAAAAAACACAACTTGCTTCTTAAAGTTCACCACACTTTTGAAGAGAAGAAAAAAGTAAAAGAAATGGAATTAAGCGGTGGTTTCTTCCAAGCAGGCAGAAAACAATAGAGACGTCGCTAGAAGGGTGCACTGGTCTCCATTGTGATGTCCGACAGGTTCCATTGTACAGGATTTCACCGAAATTATGATTGCGGAATATACTATATGTGCCTGTCACAGAGTGACTACATCTGCACTGTGTTTCTTGTAGAATCGAAGTAGGCTGTTTGTTATTTAGCCAAGAAGCAATTGGTAGAGATTGATATTGCTGGAGGCAAAATTAAGGGGCAGAAATAATTTGAGATTGCCTTTTGAGAAGATTTAGGCAGAATTGTACCCTTGCTATAGAAATCATCCCGAGATGTGAGAGAGAGGGGGAATTTGTAGGCCTTCTACTTGTGAACTCTTATATTAAAATTTTGTTTTTCTTTAATTGCGTAAAACACTATGAATAGATGGACAAAAATTTCATCAAATATTTCACAAAGGTCAAAGAGTGGCAGCAGTTATGACATATCTTATATATTCGTTCAACTTAAGACATCGTCGTCGTCACGTCAGTTGCGAGGATGATAAGAAAGAATACATTTCGTCTTGAAGGTTATGTTTCATCCATGATACCTATTAGCTTGCACTCGACACTACAGTATCCGTTAATCAATTTCCATGATCGTGTAGTCGTGGTACAGCCTATGAATAAGATTGATAATCACCAACAGTACACTTGAAAAATAAACATAGTTTCTTTGTATTATCAGCCGGGCGAGATGCTATTCAGATTAAAAATTAAACATGTATGAATGTATGTATGTATTTATTTTAGATCCTTCTGCAAGCAGGAACTCGCGAAGAAGCCTCATTGGCTTATCAAAGCCGCAAGCTGACAGAAGTCAGTCTCTTAGATTCATATTTAACGTCCGTGTTTATGAATTGTCAAATTTTGTCAACAACTCTGTAACTGGACGACATACATTTATCTTGGAGTGACTCGAACTTGTGCCTTATGATTGGAAGGCACCAGCGTTAACCACTGAGCTAACATTCCTTTCATGCTATGGCAGATTATATCTAGTATAAACTCTGGGGCCGATCATTCACGTGACTCAATTTTGAACGTTTTTCAATGTTGACAAATATAGGGCCGTGCGTAGATACTCGTAGCAAGTCAAGTGCTCGGTAGCAATAATCAAGCTTGGGAGCAAGGATTCGAACTAAAGAGTCATCAAATTACCTCGAGTGTGTGTGTAAACAGTCGGGTTTTTTTTTTATTGGCAGAATTAAAATTAATGAGATGCAAGGAATAGGAAGTCGAAACAAAGAGTAATCAAGTTCTTTGCCTCCAACTTAAAAAACAGTAAACTAATATGCAATTGTCTCGGCGAGATTCATTAAGTCCGATGTTGACACACACCACAGTAGTGCTGCGTTATATAGTTCTCTGCACACGAAGGAAGTCCCCGCTTTCTATCCGTCGGGAGTCGTTACGGAGAATCAAAGAAAGTAATAAAAGGCTTATTGCGGCTAGTATTACACCGCTGTAGTGTACTTAGCAGCAGGACAGCAATCATGTTTGCCGAACATGCGGATAGAGTATATTGAACCATCGATATATTGGAGAAAAGTTCAACCACGACTATATTTGCATCTCGTTATTATCCTTCAATTTTATCAAGAAAATATGTTTGAGACAACAAAGAATTGTTTAAAGCAGCAGACCAGACCACGAGTGGGAGAGAATCTTTCTTTCATTTAAACCTAAAATAAAGGAGACTTCTTTAACAAAGTTTTTGGGCTAATGGGGGAGACTTAACTTTCATGACATGTTTACTCGTGAATGAAGTTGATTAAATTATAAGGATGCAAATTGAACACTCTACGCAACGAGGAACGTCCATGAAATCCAGAAAACTTGCTCAATATAATAAAAAGACAGAATTATTTCAATATTATGTTTGGTAAAAATCTGTAATAATTTGTCCGTCTATTTTGATAAACATTCTCTGGAGTCTAGTTCAGAACTATATTAGAATTGTTGGCCAAAGCAACTTGTATTTTGTAAAAGCAAATGTTGAGGAAACTAAAATTTATGGCTGTGTCAAAAATTCAAAGAGTGATCATAGCAAAACTTGTAAAATCATATTAATTTATAACACAGTTTGATTCACTATCTATACAGTCATCATTCTGTGTGTATTTGTGGCCAGCTCAGTTATTTGCAACTTATTTGCAACAAAGAAATTGTGCTGGATGAAAATGTATACCATGTACTACATATGTTTAGTGTATATGTAGCATACGTATATACAGGTACTAACCCTAACTTTGCTAATAAAGCCAAGTAGGTTTTTTGGGAGGAATGGGATCTGCTGGTATACCCTGAACTATTGATTCCACAAGAGACAAAATTGCAAGAGGACCGATGATTTAATAGTGAGAACTCGCAGTAAACATGCTGTTCTCAAAACCCCATGGGGTAGCTAGGTGATGCTGGTACCATTTATAGTCCCCACAAAGTGAGAAAAAGGTTGCAAAGATGCTGTGAAAGAAATTGTAAACCTAGGGTATTATATATTAGACATTGTAATCTGTTGTGAAATGGTATCTTGATTCTTGAGTTATCATTTCATCATATCAGTGTGCCATCAGTAGTAAGTCAATAATAGTCCTTAGCTACCTCGATAACTCCATGCCACCCTTTTAATTTTCTTCCACAATTTGAAGTTTTGGTCTGTTTTAACGACGGTATATAAGCTGGCAATTTTGTTTTTTGCATATATTGTACTGCAGCATCCTTTAATGTTGTAGAAAACATACATAGACATCAAATAGACAACAAATCGACAACATTGGGCCAATTATTTGTGACTTTTTATGTACAAGGTTCACATGATTTACACTGTGCATTACTTTCAATACTGTTTCGATGGGCTGCCGAGCTCCCTGTTTGAGGCTGCCGTACCTGCTTCAAAATACAGAGTGTTTAACAGTTAACCATAAAAACAAGGAAGTGCTTGTACAAAGTTTGCATAGTGTCTCCTGGGGAAGCTTGTGCAGGAAATCCTGAATCCTATAGCCACTAGCAAACACTAACCTATAACTGTTAACCCGCTTAAACACTTGTTTCAAAGATACAACTCAGTTAAACCTTTCCGCTATTCTTGAGCCTGAAGTCGTCAAATTCGGGGGTCTCTGCTGCAGACCATTAAATGTTTCAAGCCTTTCCGAAATACTCAACATACACACTCGTTGCTACCACAGACAAAGGCGAAGATTAAAACGCAAGATTTCCGCGTGCAGACCGTAAAAAAACTCGAGCCTCGGTAATAAAGTAGTCGGTTTGCCGAGTGCAATAGCTATTCCGAACAAGTCCTAGCCTTAAAAACACGCCCTCTTACCCTTCAACGTGGTTTAATAGCTATCATAAACCATATCAAATTTCAGCATGGTCTTACTTTGCTTTGTAATATTCTATTGCAGACCCCATGCACCATCAAAAAGTTTTTAAGTCTTTGGTGAATTTGTTCTATCCAAACATGGTTGCTAAATTTACAAATCTTTCGTTTATTTTGCTTTCTCTCGCAGAGCTACCCTACGACCGTTCGCAGTATGCATCCACCCAGTCCCGGTGGCTCAGGCGGTTCCGCGGTTTCCTCCGCCTCTTCTCCTCAACTCCAGTCACCACATTCCCAGACCTCCACCAGTTCAATCAGTGGCATGAGTGGCAGTGGAGACCTTAGTAAAACCAATCTCTACATCAGGGGCCTTCCAGAGAAAACCAGAGATGAAGATCTCGTCACACTATGTAAACCGTAAGTCAGCTGCTGCCTGCAGTCTTTTTGAATTCTTTTTCGCTATTTTCGTTTTTTGTCCAAATTTTTTTTTACTGGGAAACAAGTCATTTCTATGCTAAATTTCTCCCTCCTCCCCAAACCTTGAATAACTGTATAATTTTATCACTTAATAAATTTCTGGAGATAACAAAGATATACAGATTCTGTAGAACTCTGTTAATGGAGATTGTTTGCTTCATAATATGATAATGGTGCTTTCAAAGCTCTCATTTATCATTTATAATTAACACAAATGAATAGTAACATCATTTGCGATAGTTGCAGTATAAAACAATGCAGCGGGTTAAATCTTGTGATGAAATTATCATGTTTAAGTGATAAAACCAATCAAAAGTTAATAAAATGGAGCGCCAGCCAGGGGATGTTAAGAAAGTCTTTGGCTTTTTTGTATCGAACCACATTATGTCTTGTCCCTTCTCTGTCTCGTCTAAATGGGATCGGGTACTGGCCTCCCCTCCCCCTCCCCCAGACTCCCATTGCATTTGTCACTTCCTGGCAAATGCAGATATCGTGCACTTTATCATAACATTAGTTTCAATAACACAGCAATCCATTTCTTGATTTAAATAGAAAACTGTCCTATTGAAGCTAATGAAGAAGTATTATACCGAAAACAATGCAGAGAGCCCCCCCTCCCTCCCCCCACCCGCCATTGATGCAATAAAAGAAGTCAATCGCCTTCTCTTCTCATTGAGGAATTGTGTAATAAAGTTTGTGTTTGTCCTTGTGAAGTCGGGCTCCTTTTACCAATTTGAGACAGATTAGATTCAGAGAGATAGATTTTCCTGAACTCTTCAACTATCCGACTTATTTCTATCCCGTTCAATCCCTTTGGGTATAGAGGCAAGGACTTGCTTTCTGTCTTGGCCCAACAAGAACTTCGCTCGACGACGACGACTTGAGTTAATACTTTTCCCGGCCTGTAATGCAAGTCTGGTGTAAAAATAGGCCGTCGGGTTTGATTGGTCTCCCTGTAAAGAAAAGTTTGCGTAATTGACACCGCGCAGAGAAAAAATGTCAACGAGGATGGTCGTATCTTCTTCGTCGGAATTCCCATCTTGGCCCCATTTTCCTCTCTAAGATGCTTAAATCTTGTAGCTGTACCTCAGCAATTTGCCCTCCAGTTTTTCCCCCAAGAAGATCACATCACAAAATGTAGGAATATATACCTACCTGCACTTGGAATCAATTGCTTTAGCAGCCAAAAAATTTCTTACATTCATGGCGGAATTCTTCCTGACTCAAAAATCTATCATCACAAAAGGGTATAAACAGTGCTCTCCGATCATTTTAGAAGTTAATTTGCTCGGAATTAACTTTATTTCATGCTTTCAAAATATCATCAAATCATGGGGACTCTCCCTAGTTCCTCGTGAAAAGCAAAACGATCTCATCGGTATTTTAACTTAACCCGAGCTTGATGGATGGTTGGTTAATTTCCCTCGGGATGCGAGAATGCTCAGAAGGAAGGATGGGGGTATCTTAGGGGGTGGAGGAAACGGAGTGTAAGACACTCTTCGTAGAAGATGACTTTTCCAGATGGTCATCGAGTACATAGTCTAAGGTTTATAATGAAATATGCCCCGAAAATGTTACTTTGATTTGCGGAAGGTACTAAAATAGTAAGTCAAAATAAAGACCAAGTCTCACAAACCATCAAGCATGTTAACTGTATTAACCTCTGTCTCCAAAAGCATTTGCCGATACTGAAACATTACTCCAGGTCCACAGAATCGCTAGAAAGACAAATTTATGAATAATTTGTTTTAAAGTTTTCAGATTACTACCGATAACAGCCCTCTTTAATAGCCTTTACTATTAATTACCAACACTTGATCTCTGTGGTTCTTGAGAAATAGAAACAAATGTTAAGACCTGTGTGAAGCTTTAACCCTCACCATCTTGATGTGTCTGGTCCCTTTCTAACCATAAAAAACAACTTTGTGAACATGAAAGAGCATTTGGTAATAATGGCATGTTTGTACCACATGGAGAATGCCTTCAAGTGTGTAATTTCTATTACAGATTTCTCCAAGGAATACTCTAAAGGGTTTTAAAAAGACTGAGAGATCATTTTCTTTGATTTATTTGTGATTTTAGTTACAAGTTTTTTTTTTTGACTTTTCAAAAGTGCAGCAGCAGTAGCAATGGCTGTTGATCACACTTTCAGGTAGACATGTCTTCCCCGAGGCTGTCACGGATCCAAGATAAAAGCTTCGTTTATTGGATTTAAAAGACAACAACCAAGAAATGAAAGTGAGATGAGAGTAAGAAGCTAGGTTTATTTTAGTTTCTTTTTTTTTTGAAGGCGAAAGAAAATGCAGAATAAGAGAATGATTCGTTAATTGCTAAACTTCGATTCAGAAAGTCAAAATTTGCAAATAGACATATTTACTTCCAAGGACAATCTCGGATGGATGAAAATTGACAAAATTTGCATTATAAGTAATTTCTGTGAAAAGTTTCAGAAATGTTGGGGAAAATATGAAACAAGATATACATATCACAATCATGTTTTCATTTAAATCCTCTAAAAATAAAAAAAAAGGGGGGAAAAGGATGACAATAATGGGATTTCATTTTGATGCATGCATCCATTTATAAGGAAAGCTGTTTATATTTGATGATTTCACGATATTTATCATCGTCTTTTCAGAGGGAATATGGGAAAAGGGAACTAAAATCTTTGCATGATGAACAATTAAAGCCAGATTTGATCTTTGAATGCAACTTGCAATGCTAGTTGATTTATCCCGTTTTCTTTCGTAACAGCCCTTCCTACCTACCAAAAATAAAAACCCAAAAAAGTCACTTTTTATGGTTAACAAGCAATTTACATTTCTTTCCACATTAATTTCACAGTTATATGAAAAGAGTACAATGTTTGCGCTCTTGTTGAATGTAGGCCTTAACTCTGTTTGCCATGGCAACATGGCAAAAAATATGATGCTTTAAAAATTATGCACAAAAAACACAAATTATTGATAATGGGCACTTTCCCCCTCAGTAGTCTGTTTACACTCAGGCCCTTATCAAGTTTCTGTGAAGCGTGGAAGTTGTGAGTCGCTAACTCCTCTTAAGACTCCTCCAAGTTAATTAACAAGGGTATTCGGCTGCTTTATAATGCTCTCTCTCTCTCTTTTGCTTGTCATTCGACAAACACTCGCTTGCCTCTCGTTCGGTTTCTCATCGAGTTTTCAACGAGAGGAAAATGTCACCTCCATCATGTCCGTTCGTCGTCAGTTTCTTTTTTTTTTTTTTTTTTTCCTTTCCCCCTTGTTGTAAGGTGAGAAGTTCCTCACCCTTTTCAGATGACAAACAGATAAACTGGTTTCGGGAGGAAGCTTGGTCGGTAATCGAAGGAGGTCAGAAAGCATTTTCATTCGCTCTCCCAGCCTTTAGATATCAATTCAAAATGCTAAAAAAGAGCAATTTTAAAAGTGGAGATTCGATCATGCAGGGCCTCAGGTCGACGATGAATTACGACGGTCTGTGATGTACAAACTGTTTTCCTATGGCCCTGTTCTCTCTCAAGAAATATGTATTATCAGCTTTTGCGTGGTCGTGGCGGGCAGTCACTTACGAATTGAACAGAAGAAGAAAATTGAAAGTGGATAGGAGTTGCGTTTTGATATGCCCGCTTCAGTTTTTGTCAGATTAATGCTGATAGGAAAGATCACATGCGTCCTATACTACGGGTTATGTTATGTGGACTTTAATAGTGCACTTTCACCTATAGTTATGACCTCCTTTTTGCAATGGTTTAATGTCCTTGCTTAAACTGCGTTTGGCCATATATTGAGGATATGTTCACCTCTTTAAGGACTGCCTCAAAATTCAAACCCGTTCTACGTGTTTTATCACTTCAATTGCTAACATCACTGGCAAATCTGATCAATTTTGCTGCTGAAATTTTTATGAAAATTTTTACTTCGTCAGAAAGGACAGCCCACAAAGAAACGATGTTTACACAGAGATTATAAAAGTTATTTGAAATGCACAGTAGAGCAATGTCACTCCTATAAGCTGTAGGCCTTCACGTTTGTCTCTAAACTGAATTGCTTGCAATATATCATCAATCCTGGTCACCCATTTGTATCACTCTGTCATTCGAGCTAAATTAAAAATTACAAGAGGGAGCCAACAAATTTAGGAAATTTTGTGAGAATTAGACCAACATTTGTCTTGTTGGAAATATAATAAGAGGGATATAACAGGACGGCTCACAAGGGCATCGAAAAACCGCCTGTGTTGATCCAAACTATTCCAGAATGAGTAATAGTACAGTCAATAGTACAGTGGAACCAAATATGCACCTCAAAACGTATTCCCACATTTTATTTGCTATGTAGGACTTAAAGTCCTCATAAACATCGGCTAATTGATCACAAAATTTGGCAGCTATAACACCGATGATCAGAACTTTGAATAACTGTAATATTTATGTGTGTATGTATGTATGTGTGTATGTGCACATGTAAGCGCATGCTAAATATAATTTTGTCTTGCTTCGGATGGGCTGTTGCCAAGAAGAATTGATTGTAGTTTTCTGGGCATGATGGATTATCATACATATATACATTCAGCTTGGCCATTAGTGAGCCATTCAAACTTTACACATGGACGAAACAAGTCTCATTTTTGCACAGGTGTGAAATGAATTGTGGTTTAGGCTGAGCCGGGCTGCAGAATCTAATGCAACTAATCTATCCTGTACAGTAAACCCTTGAGTGACATTTACTAAAATTAGGGAAGTAGGTTTTCACGGTTCATCGGATTTGATATGAGAATATAATCTTTGAACTTGTCGGTAGCGATGAGCAGAAATTTGCCATTCTGCATGAGCAGCCACCTCTGCCAAAGTGCTTGATTGGAATAAGTCTCTTATTTGCCAACTAATTTATTAATAGTGTTCTGCTGTTTGCTCCAAAAAGTCACATTCTCCCGAAACGTACAAATTTTGCGAAAGTTAAGTGTTTGACGTACACAAATGGTATGTATGCAAAGTGATATATAAGGCTCTGTACATAACATGACAGTGTTTTATATACAAAAACGGAACTAACGCACACACAGACATGGACAAAAGTAGTCGCGTTATCTTCTGTCAAATTCCAAATTACCAAATGAAGGAAAAAAAGTCGGTTGGGTGGTGGTCGGGGGTAGGAGGGACACGGGGCATTTTCCTCCTCCATAAAATCTTCAGTGATATGTATTCCTTAAATCCATGGTTAAGTACACACTGCATTTTCATTTATGAGCCTTAACATTTCTGTAGTTTCATTTTAATTTTCATTTCACTTGCAGCTAACAATAAGACAACTTTTTATCATGTCAGAAATGTTCACATTTAGTTTTCTTTATTTTTGCTGAGATGATTTATTTCTGGAAATTACTGAATCATATTCTCAAGTAAGTGCTCCCCACTCGTGCTCTCTCTACGGCTCGAAAAAAAAAGAAAACAAATTCCATGCGACCTCCATCTTAAGGTGATAATTTTGTCAGCCGTGAGGAGTTTTACATGGATGCGGAGTAGTATTTTATCAAATTTTTACGAAGGAGATAACGACGTTCAAGGCTGCCTCGGGATGTTTGAAAATTCTTATTACAGTCGTTTTTTGGCGACGTCAGGCTGGCTTGGGTGTACTGATGCTATCTCATTAATTTTCACGGCCTGTGCTAATGGATTCAACAGCATCTTTGAAAGATATTCATTTGGAAGAGAGGTTTATGACTTGCTGAAACGATAAGGATAATCACTTTGTAATATTTGCTTCTGACTCTTGGCTTTGAAATTTTTTTGATCATTTTAAGTGTTTTTATAATAAGTTAATTTCATCGAACATTGTGGAGGTCTACCAAAAGGGGAAGAATTAAAAAGCACGTGCCATTTCCATGGTTATGAAAGTATAGCTGTAATTGCTTAGCAACAGAAAAGTCGGT
The DNA here is from genome assembly GCA_020650975.1 of Apostichopus californicus. NCBI lineage: Eukaryota > Metazoa > Echinodermata > Holothuroidea > Aspidochirotida > Stichopodidae > Apostichopus > Apostichopus californicus. Next base: position 708 of record JAIPMN010001771.1, on the reverse strand, counting down.
TGTATTTGTGGAAATTGGCCACAATTATTGTCTTAAAATCGTATCAAAATTGTATATGTTTCGGAATAATTCTGAAGAAATTTAGAAAGGGTGTCACTCATGTTTCTCCCTACCTACCCTTGCCATGAAAAACCAAAATTTAAATAGGGGAGTTGTAAGTGGTTAGGTTTCGGACTGGCAATAGAATAAGGCTGGAAGTAAAACTCTTCGTAGTAAAAGTGAAATACACCGTTAGAATCATTACTAACCAGAGAACCAAAATGAACCTTTATATTGCTGTAACTGGTAGAAGTTTTCAGGGGGGGGGATGGGGGGGGTGGGGGTCTATGGTGGCACTGAAGAGAAGGGGGAGAGATTACAACTGAGGTAATCCTGACATTGAAAGTGAAAGTAAGCAAGGAACTATTTCTGCCGCAATGCATTATGGGTGACCAATGCGCTTGATTTACGTACCGACAATACAGACTTAATTACAACACAGTGAACACACATCATGACAAATATTCTTAAGATAGCACTATAGTAATTTAAGTAAACGGCACTAGTAAAGCACACAATTCCTCCTGATCCCCCTGTCCACCCATCCTTACTCAGGACATAGTATGGCCAAGTTTGGCCATCTATTTATAATAAATAATATGAATAATATATATAAATAATATATATACATAATATATATATAATATATATAAATAACATATATGAATA
>JAIPMN010001770.1:14389-34920 GCA_020650975.1 Apostichopus californicus | reverse complement strand
GGGAAGGTGGGGGAGTGAGAAGGGAAGGTTGGGGGAGGGAAAGAGAAGGTAGATGGAGAGGGAAGGAAGAGGGAAGGAAGAGGGAAGGTAAGGGAAGGTAGGGGAGGGAGAGGGAAAGGTGGGAGAATAGGGAAGGTAGGGGTTGGGAGATTGGAAGGTAGGGGGTGGGAAGGTAGGGGGATGGAGAAATGTAGGGGAGGGAAAGAGAAGGTAAAGGGAGGGGGAAGAAAGGGAGGAATGGAAGAAGGGAAGGGAGGGGTATGGAGGGTAGAGGGAGGAAAAGACAGAGTGGTAGAGGAGGAATTATGTCTTCTTTCACTGTCCTAGTGGTATCTTCTGTTTCATCAGTATCACAAAATTTACAACCTTCACCTTTACCTAATGCTATAGAGGTGCTTGCTATAAGTGAATACTTCAAGCATATCAAAATCCCAAATCTCCCACATGGAATATGATTTATGTAATCTGTTTGGGGTAGTTGTTCATGTTGGTTGTTTCTCTTTTTAACTTTCAGCATCAGGGTGACAGTGAATACTGAATTAACTGAAGAAATGCTGGACAAAGGAGTGTCCATCTTGAAAGATTTATTAGAGGAAGCTACACAAGCAAGTAGTTAAATCCAGCGTCAGCCGTGCAGGCTCAGAGAGGCTAATTCAGGTTACAGTGTGCTCAAGTTGTTTCATATCTCAACTTCCCAAATTCCAAGTTTTCTGCAAAGAAACTGTGGGCATTTTTCTTTTCCAAATCAAGTTTCACGTCAAGATCTGGTGGAGTCTTGCTGTCTCATGTTAATTAGTGGTATGGTTTTCTGGAAATATTTCAGAGACTATATCACTTACTTTAGGAAGTGAATGAAATAAACAGAAACACTGCCAAAGATTTTGGTATTTTACTCTACATGATAAGAATGAAACTTTCTGGCCGGTAGCTGTTTCATCTTCCTAAGTAGGTTCGCTGAGGTTATCAAAGTTGACTTATCTTGTTTTGTGAAAAAATATCTCTGAGATGTTTGTTGCTAATGAAGAAGCTAATATCTTATTTTAATTAACTGCTCTATTAATTACAACGTTCGATGTTATGATATTGTAATGCAAGAAATATCCTACATTTTATGCAGAAGTATCAGGCATTTTTATATTAGAATGGTATGCTAATCATAATAACCTTTACAGGGGGAGGGGGAGGGGGAGGGGGGAGGGAATTGAGATTCAACATCTATGAAATTTTCTTATGTCATTTCCTTGAGCCTGCATGGAGCTTTCAGATTACGGTCTTGCAGTGAGAGGGACGATGGTTTTGTACTAGCAATTATAAATAATTTTAATGACTTATTTGTTAATATTTTTCATTCTCAATCAAGCACTTCAATTTTCCCATTGTGTGCAATGTTGTTTTTATGTTACCATGGCTGTTAGAATTGTTTTGTCTTTATTGGTTTGTACCGACCACCTTGTTGTTACCAATTATAAGCTACTTCAAACTTTTCTCCTTAGTAGGATAACTTATAGGGTATGGGGAAGTGGTGCTCCCAATGGAGGTTCTTAGAGCAAATTTCTTCAGTTCCATGACAGTTATCATAGATAAAATTGATTGACTGACATTTTTTTTTCTCAGTGAGCTAGACTTAAATGCCAAGGAAAACTCTCTTTAAAGGCATTGAAGACTCGCCCCAAACCGCGTGCCAAGCGCTGAAAAAGTTAACTTCCCGTTGCTTGCAAGTGAAGTGTTCTGCTTGTTGCTACAAAGTGCAGACAGTAATGAAATGTGATACCTTGTTTTCTTTAGCTTGACCTGAGATGTCCATCGCTGTATCGTTTGTACACTGTGCTGTGGGTATTGACCACAGCTGTATGTACTGACTGTACACTAGTGTCTAATTACCGATGGTGTGTGTGTATTTTCTGGGATCGATGGTGGTGTCTAACACTTTTGTTACACCTCATTCGAAACAAGGTCAGATTACCGGCATGAGACGTTTCTCTTTGCGCGAGTCTTCACTCCCTTTAACATTCTTTGTTCAAATCCCACGTCTTTTGAGATTCTCCATCTTGCAATAGTAGAAAAAAGTGTTTAATCACTTTCTGATATCTGTAGCTACTTCAAAGACTGGAGAGAGAAGAGATAGTGTGTAAGACAAGGGAAGAGATTGCAAAAACAAAAATTATTTGTAAGCAGTAAATTTTTCTGATGTAATTTTAATCTATATGCCTGGAGAAGCTAGCCACCACCTGGCTCTCCTCATAGTACCAGACTTAAAGTTGGTGTAATTTATGCATGGGAATAATAATGTAACCAATTAACAAGAACAAGCCTGATTCTGTTTATCTTTCTTTTATAAGCTGTTTTGTGATTTAAGATGAGGTGGAAGGTTAAATTTCATCAGTTAAAAGGATTGTCTGGTGGCCCAAAGAAGTTATAATTTTCCAAACATGTTGTCAACGTATGAGAACGCTAATGTTGCGTTTGACAGAGAAACAATTTTTTAATCGTTAAGGATGGACATTTCCAATGGCAGTGCTAACTTCAAGTCGCCTGTTTTGCCTATTTGCCTGCACTACGTCAATCACCATATTGATGCGTTCGAACGAACGGTACTTTTGGTGAGAAACTGGTGAATTTGAAAACCAGATTTCTACAAGAAGAAAACGTTGAATGGGGACAATTTTTACATGGTTAGAAAGAGAAAAATAATAACTACAAGGACAATATATCAAAATCTTCAACCAGACAATTCCTTTAAATGACTACGAATCTATCAGACCTTATCCGGGAAAATTCCTTAGAAAATGGTCACCAAAAGTATCATATTGCTTGGAATTTATTTTAACCTTTTCTTATGATTCATGAGGACCTTCAAAGTTACCTGCTGACTGAGAAACATGAAAGAATGTTTTAAGACGAAGACTAGAGAACGCTTTTTATATGTGACAAAATGTAAATTTCAACTTTTCTTATGTCAAACCCAAGTTACTGATGTCATTGGTGATGAGGTAGGGTTATGTGAGATGTATTCAATCGTCAATATTCATTTTTGTTTGTTCTTCGGACAGGTATCAACTTTCTTTTGTAAACTTGCAAAATAAAACATGGATTAAAGTGAAATTAAAGTGTTGTGATTTCATTATGTCAAATTTCAAGTGGCTCGGGTTGAAATGTCTGTATACTTTGTCAACAAGGCTTGGAACTTCCAGTTATGTTAAGCTAGACTTGTGTAATGATGTGAATAATTGTATCATTCGTAGGTGTAAACAGGCTAAACGAGAATTGGGTTTATCAAATTAAATCAGTTTAAACTATAGGGTTTCAAGTTAAATCGATAATATACCTGCATTCATTTCCCATTGCTGGGAATTATCGAGGAAAAGAGTAGGAAAAGAAATCAATTATTTCAATCAAGATACGAAAATTTACAGGATAGTTTAATGAAATGCAAATAACATGTTCTGTAAATAACATGTTAAATACAACCTGGAATTAGTCTCATTGAAAGACAGTCAACTGCAGATGGCAGTGACGAGTAGACATTCTGGAAAAGAAACGTTTATAGCTAGAAAAGGATTCGAACCAGTCAAGCGCGTAGCAAGGAATTTGCCTAGGGAGGGGCCAAACTGTTGGCAAACTATCAGGGTCGTAGATACTGCGTTGCAAACCATCTAAGCGTAGCGCCACCATGTGTTGGCGCAAAACGTACAAGAAAATTTTGGCTGAAAATGCCTCCCAGATCGCTGGAAATGGCACTTCCCAGGCCTTGTAAGTTGCATCTTAGCATTTTCTCTTTTGAAATTACTAGTGATATCATAAAAACATACAAAAAAAATATGCCCAATGGGGGCAGCTGCCCCTCTCGCCCCAGCCCCCCCTTGGCTATGCACCTGGAACCAGTGACCTCTGGGTTACAAGTCCATCCATTGTTCAATAACTAGTAGAGATTTTGTCTTCAAGTTTTTTTGACTGCTACCAGGAAGCACACACCTACAAGTGTTGGATCCATAGAGTTTCCCAGATAGGACAATGTGAGGAAGGAAGTGTCTGAAACTTTATGTAATCAACTTAAAGAAACAAACCGCGTGCCGCCCTCTGATAAAAAGTTAACTTTCCGTTGCCTTTAAGTGAAGTTTTCTTATTTTTGCTACAAATGCAGACAGTAATGTACCATGATAACTTATCTTTTATCTGGACCTGAGATCAGAGAGTTCCATAACAACTCCCTGCTGAGATGTCCATCGCTGCTATGTACACTGTGTTGTGGGTATTGACCGTAGCTGCATGTATTGACTGTACACTAGTGTCTAATTACCGACGGTAGCAAGCTGTGTGTGTATTTTCTGGGATTGATGGTGGTGTCTAACACTTCTGTTACACCTCATTCGAAACTAGGTCAGATTACCGACATCAGACGTCTCCTTGTGGGCGAGTCTTCACTCCCTTTAAGTAATGAAGAGATGCTGAAATGCACAAGTTGTTGCTGCTTAACGGAAGATTACAATTTCATTACCAAGGTGGAGAGATGTGGAAGGGAAGCTTGAAGGTCACTTACACCCAAGTTCTTCTGTCAATGCTCTCATAACCTAAAACTCCCAGATTTAACCACAGATATTTTTCTTCTGGCTCGATGTTACAGCATCTTTTTGTGGTATTTTGATAAAAATTTAGATTTTGACAATAACATCCCATCTCACTAGGCTCATGTAACTTGACTGGTGAAGTTCCATTTCATATGGCAAATTTGTAAGTCTTGTGGTAGGAATTTGTGTCATTAATGAAAAAGTCATAATGAAACAGCAGCTAGACACATTTAATGGATAACTTTAGGTTGAATTTTAGTCTCCATACAGTATTTAAAAATATTGAGGTCTAGAACTGTCTCAATTGCTATTCTCAGTGCAGGCTTTAAATGTTAATCCATCACTTTATAAATCCTAAATTACTCAACTAAAGCAATGTTCTATTAACTTTGTATCAACAACAGAGTACAATTGAATGCCATTCGACACCATTTGTCCTTGATAAAATTTGAGGCCAGTAAAATTATCTCGTCTTGCCATCGAGTTTTGTGTTGCATCTGAGCAAGTGACCTAATGGTCTGTGTACTTAGACTATGTAATCCAGACACTTTAACTGATAAACCACATCTCTAAAGGGTCATTTCTTAAAACTTGCAAGTTGTTATGAAAAGACAAGCTGGACTGATAGCTATGTTCTTCAAGGTATATAACATCACTTAGGCGTGCGGCTTAGGTCATCCTGTATGCAAAAGTAAGCCAAATCAACAGATGTCATGACACAAAAAAAGTAAAATGGAAACAACAAAGACTTGATTTTCTTATTCCTCTATTCTTGATCATTACATTGTCATGGTAACAAGCATTGAACAATCTCCGATCTATGGCTTAGCGGTGCCTGCTGCTGCGGGACCCCTCTGCTTGGGTTTGGCCTTTGTGCCTTCACGGAAACCATTCCTACAAAAGAAAAGAATGAAAAGGAAGATACATTAATCATTCATCAATTGTAGCAAATTTCAAGTGAAAAAAGAAAAATCCCTACATTCTAATGGGTCGAGGTGACTGTGCCTACAAAGGACATCAGAAATGTCAAAGTTCACATTCTCCAATTTGCATATCACATTACTAAACAGTATATGAAAGCAGAGAGAATTTATACAATAGACAGGTAGTTGTGCTTTGTGGTAAATGCAACCTGTTTGTATGTAATGTAAGATCAAATTTGACAAGAACTCAGACAGGAATTATGCATCTAAAGCATGTCAATTTCTTTATTTTACTACACAGCAGTTGATTTGGTGGGGGGGGGGATGGGAGATAGGGAGGGGGTGCAAAACAGGATCCTTGAGGATTAAGATGGCAATCCAAATTAGGAACGACATCAATAATATTTTCTCTTCTGGTTTACCTCTGAGGTCACAAGTGTATCATGTAGGTGATGTACGAATGAATTTAAAGCCAGTACATCCATATTCTATACCATCACAAAAATGATCATACCTATTACTTTTGATTAAGTAACACAGTTTGACCTAACATGATATTCCTGTAGCAGACAATGTTACACTTGCGTGAACGGCAAAAGACTCTTAAATGTTACTTGAAAAGTTCATTTCAGTATTTTGATCCTAACTCTTGATAAAGAGTTGTTTGAATATTCACTACAGTAACCAGATAGACTCTTTCTTAATCCATGTGGGTGGATCACTGTAGGTGGTCTGTGATGTCATCATGGTAAATGGAACTTGATTTGTGCTTGGTAGGTGATAATTTTCAATGATCATTTACAGTTTCATCACACTTGTAACCTGTTTGGAATAACCAATCCTCTTCCACAGGGGGTTCCCTCAACTGTGTACATTTATGGAGAAGAACAAATACCTTTTTACGCTCAACTGCCATGATGACATCTCACATCACCTATTGTGAGATGCATATCAAATTGCACCAGCTATTAACAATTTGTTATCTCCATCCCAAAGAAACTATATATGATATAGTTATCATGATTAATTTTTTTTAGACTTTGACATATGTTGACCTCATGTGACCTTTAACCTCTACTAATTCAATAGGGTTCTTGCACTCACCAAGCTGGATCTACATACTAAATATGAAGATCAAGAAAGATGTACTACTTCTGTTATTGTGTTTACAACATTTTCAGACCTCTGTTGACCCCAAATGACCATTGAACTTCACAGAAAAAAACAGGGTTCTTGTACTCAATACGACGGATTCACATACCAAGTATGAAGTCAACCTACCATGAACATTTTGAGTTAGAGTGTTCACAAGCAAGTGTAACACACACACACACATGCCATCTCCATAGCTAAGACTCATTCTACCTCCAGTAAGGAATCAAAAAGAGAGAGAGAGAAAAACCCCTCTACTTACTTAAACCTCCTCTGCACCAACTTGAGATGCCTCATCCTACCAGTGCCAGTAGTCCTTCTTCTGATAGCCTTAAAGCTCCAGTTGTCTGTGGGGAATAAAAACATCTTGTCATGAACTCAATTAAAATGTTAGGGACATTTGTTATTTCAAGAATTAATAAGACATTCTGAAATATCAAGGGCACTGAAAGAAACGGGAGTACAATCATGAGCAATTTATCTCTTGTACAGCCTTCTGTGTGTAGTAATTTATATAACAAGCAGTAAGTTCAAAGTTTGCTGTGAATTTTTTTTCAATTCAGTTTATCAAACTACTTTTTCAACCAAAAATGTCTTTAAACCTATAAATGCTCATTTAAATTGTTGTAATGACATTTTGCCACTTGTATATGCAGCTTTGATAATTCCTGGAGTAGACAGTTTGCATGATTATGCCTATCAGAAATCCAGCTTGATTGGTTGAGACCAGTTTACAATAAAATAACAAATTTATAGTTACACAAGACTAGCTAGGAATACTGGGGTTGTTCCCATACACAGCTTTCTATATATCGATATATCATAATTTTGATTCTGTCCACAAATTGTATCTCAATATAACATGCAGTAAGGAACAAGTATTTCACATCAAATCCAGAAACAACGAATGATTACCCTCAGTAAAATGTAACTTAGGTTTATTTTTCAGTCTTTAATAAGACCTAAACTTGATCTCAGATTCCAATTTCTGACAATCCATTTAATTTCCCAACCAAAATAAAAGAAATCAGATGAAACAATTCAGCCCCGCCCACCAAACATCAGAACCAGTACAAGCAAACGTATGACAGTCTTATGAAAGCCATGAATATAAATTTACTCATTTTCATTTGATGGCAAGAAATCTGTGATTCACTATGGGAAACACTGCAAAATATTGAAACAGACTAACGAATACACTAGTGTATTTGGAAGATCATGCATGTATTCTAGCCTTTATCTTTATTGTTACCGGAAAAAAATGGTTGAATAACACATATCTTTTAGTGATGTGATCAACTTATCTACAGCATGAAATAGGAAAAAAAGACTTACATCTCCTCTTCTTTTTAGCTGGATATCCACAACTTGAACATCTACTTTTTTGTATGTGGTAGCTCCTTCTGCCACATCGTCGGCAGAAGGTATGAGACTTGTTGTGCCTCTTACCAAAACTGGATGTACCTTTCGTCTGTCAAAAGAAAAGTTTCAAATCCTCATTTAATGGAATATGAAATCTGTCAATGACTTCCAACTCAGTTAAAATGTAAGGGATGTACAAATCAGAGGGGCAATGTGTACTGTAAAGACCATTTACTTGGGATGGGAGCAATATGCTTGTTGAATGTACCTCAGCAAGGAGCCAGAGGTTGAATACTGCAAAGAAGCTCTTGTGAAGTTGTGGGGAAAATCATAAGTTGGCTATTGATGTTCAGACAACTAACAAAACACATCTTGAATGATACAGGGAAATTGATCAACACAAAGTTCATGTTATGCCTATGGATAACGTACATTCAACCCTGGGCTGGTCAATGCCATACTTCTTGTAAGTACTCATCGTTCAGTCACACAAGGCGTACTTAAGTTAGGCTAGGCCTAAATACAGTTAGGCTACATCAGTTTCCATGATGTAGCTTACTGTAGCCAACAACCATACATGTAACACATTTGCTGTGCACGAATGAAACCATCAGATTACGCATGTCATATACGCTATAGTGAAGAAAATGTGCGCAATTATGTCAAGCTAGTACTCAACGATGTGAGGGAATGCTAAACCTGGAGACTTCTACGAGCCTAGTAAAAAGGCCCCATGAAGACAACGTAGGTTAGGCTATGTTATTTGTACTACAGTCATACGTTCATGGTGGTGGAGTAAATGTTTCAGATCTACCACTATATAAAGGTAAAGCGAAAAAAATTGTTCTCATAATTCAATGTTCATTCTGATTTACTGCAGTTTTCCGAATCTCAAAGTAGTCTAAACTGAGTTGGTCGAGATATTTTAAGATGCAAAATAGCATCAAATCACTACCTACCATCTTGGCTGTTAGGTACCATAAAGAGGGCGATATATAGAAACGCCACAAATGATCTCTGATGGGTTATGGTAATTGAAAAGCAACGTCATGAGGGTTATATGTAAATGACGTAAACAAACCTCCACGTGGAAGTTTCAACGTTGGACGAATACAACATTCTGTACGTGTTAAGCAGACACTTTGATCACTTGAGGACCAACACAGAACATTATATATTACAACTGTTGCTTCATTCAGTGACAATCATCGAGCAAAACGAAAAGTTGGCATAATTCAAGACTAGTAACGAGTCAAATTGTCTGAAAATGTTTGGCGACGAAAAGACCATAAGTGAAGTCAGTGCACTCATCGAGAAGCAAAACACCTCATCTACGTTTCAAGATTTGTACGCTGCGTTGCCCTTGGACTGGCAACTCTTCAGGTTGTCGGAGAAAGTAAAACAACCACACGAAGCCGAGTATAAATGTAGTACAGAAATGGGTGATCGAACAATGAATCAACAATCGCCTGTTTTTAATACACCAGTGAGTAACTTTAATTGTGTACGCCTATAATTTTCTTTAATATCACACAGTAAATTAAGTTTAATTAACACACGTACGTGTGTGTACATGATGTACCTTGTCAGAACGGTAGCTATTAATATTAGTATTGCCTATATGCAATTCTATGCTAAGTAATTGAACTAGCAAAGACTATAGAAAGTATAGGCTACAGGTGTCAATATTTGTGGCTTATGTCAATGTGTTAATAAATGTCAGTCATGTTATTCACAGCTGTTTACTTCTAAGTTCCAATAGCGAGGGATTGGGGAATTATGTCAAATTATCTAAACTTGTAAATTATGAAACTTTCATTAAAATAAAAGGAATGTAGGCCTATCTGTTCTTTTTTAACTAGCCTAATTCTGAGGACATAAAGTTACTTAATTTTTTCTTTTTTGTATCCACAAATCTTCAAATACTCTCATATTTTCATCTACAAGGTCCATGTGCTGTTAACCATCCTTTCTCACTTGGATGCAAAATCTCTCTGTAACCTCAGCCAGACTTGTTGGTTATTCCATTCTCTTTGTGAGGACCACCTACTGTGGAAACAGCTTCTTAGTAATGATAAATTAAAGTGGAAGGAGGTGGGACATGCAACTAATCCAACATCAGCCTTCCATGCAGATATGACCTTCAAAAGCATGTAAGTGTATCATCTTTCGCTTTTACTTAAAAATGAGCATTTGATCAGGTGGATGAGATATGGGCATCTAACCCAAACTGTTCTTTTGCATATAGACCTAACCGATCATGTACCTGATCAGTAAAAAGAGATTAAAACAGATCATCAGACTCCTTGAAATTATTGTGTCTGTGAGATATTGCCTGGTAAATTTTTTTTTAATATCAGTGTTCATTGTAAGGAATTGTAAAGCCAATAGATGTTAGGATAATTAGTGTGCACCCTTGAGATCCCATCACCAACTTACACTACAGATCTTATAAAACACTACAGCTTCCCATCTGCTGTAATTTTAAGTACGATAAGTTATAAGAAGCAGTTTTAAATTAGTTTCTTGTTAGAACTTACCAAAATTTTAATCCCACCCCCCCCCCCACACATAATTGACAGATCATGATATTCTCCACCGGATTCTTCCCCATCACCAACTTTATTCATATATTTAAATGAACTATGAACATGACCATAATCAGCTAATATTATGTATTATTAGCTTTACCAGCATACAGCTACTGTACTGGTGTATTAGTTGCTGTCCAATACTTATACACTCACTTAATACTTCCATTCATTAGATATTTACGATGCAGCCCAGACATGAGAAGGAAGGAAAAGTTCAACTTTCTGCAAATACCACGTCTCATTAAATCGTACTTCCCGGTGCAATCCCCAAAGGTTGCCGTGTTTGGCCCTGGTTTGGACTCGGATACTTCCGTCATTGTCAGGAAAATGTTAAACACACATGAAAATGAAGTATTTAGCAATAAAGGACCATTTCCAGCGATGTTTCCAGGAAGTAAGTGTAAATATCTAGATCAACAGCTTAGCTAACCAATGAGGTAACAGAGATCCAAGCTGTTATTCTTCCTTGCATGTACATTGTAACCAGCACAGCAGACATTTCAAGTTAAGAATAAAGATGGAAATTAGTCATTATTAGGAAGTGGTTAGGTATGCAGCTTACACAGTAAATGTTAGCTATATGTTAAAACCTTTCATAGCATGTCCAATTCTCGTCTTTGGTAAAGCTTATTCATATTCAAAGAACAGGTTGTTCTCACAGCTCCCGTATATAAGCAAAAACTGTACAGTATTGCATGTAGCTTTTGTGTAAATAGCATGTTTTTTGCCTGCAAGGATAAAGCTTAGCTTCTGCTTTGAAAGTTACTGGTTTGAATATGTACATATCCCCCCTCCTCCAACCCGTCTTGTTTCTGGTGTTATCATTTTTTTTTAATAACCAGTCTAAGACCAGGACTATCAGAAGTATGTGTTTGTACATTTGTCATTGGTTGTTTTTATGGTGGTTTAGATGGTGTATATGTGTTTGGTTTTATGCAATACCATCTTAAATCTTTTCAAAATTATCTCATCATTGACCTGATTTTGATGTGCCAACTATGATGAATTTACATATTTGGGATTTGTTGGGTATGGCGGCCATGGTGCCATTCTCTAAAATCACCTTTCTCTCTACCCTGATCCTTAACAAAGTTTTTATCTTCCAGGTGTAGGAACTGGTTTTACTATCTCTGTGTCTGCTGATGGAGCAGCGTCCCATGATATGAGGATGATAACATTGTACAGTGGTACAAAGTAAGTAGCTAAACATTCCTTGAATAAGTACTATTGAAGTTGAGCGAGGAAAATATAATATAATTCACAGAAAGATCAGGGTTTTTGTTAAGAAATGTAGTAGGTGGGTCAAGTTGAAAAGTAGGCGGGACTGTCTGTACGCGGACATGGGGGAGGGGTCTAAGGGGAGGGGGTGCCCCGTCCCCTTTGCCGAAAAATTGCAATTTAAAAAGTCTCTAGATGCAAAATGGTGCAATATACAGTTGTTTGGTCAATGATATTGCCCCCTCCCAATCACCCCTTTCTTTTGTCCTATTTTTCACAAACAAAAAACAAACTCACATTGAAGTTTCAATCACACCTGACCTGGTTGTGGGTATTTATTCCTCTCGATTTTTTTTTTTTTTTTTTTTACTGAGTGACGCCAAGTAGCCGGGTCATGTACGTGCAGTAGGCGGTTCGTTCAGGCGGGTCCCGGCTACTAACGAAAACCCTGAAAGATTACACTTTGATGCCAATTTGACAGAACAAAAAATTTGAGGATCCGCTTGTATGATCATTTTCAAAACAAAGCAATACATGTCAATAATTCTACCCCTCCCCGTACTCAATGGTCCCTTACTCTTTAGATTGGCTATTAACCCGTTGAGTGCTAAGCACGAGTATACTCGTGGTTACGCAACAATCCTGTCAGTGCTAAGAACGAGTATATTCGTTTTTCGATCATGTGAGAAATCACGCGGTGTTTCCGTGGGAAAATCCCTTCCGTTGGCTATGATGTAATGTCAGTGTATAGAAAACGTGTTCTCATTGGTCTTTTCGTTAACGTTGTGAGGTTATCAGCCAATGAGAGCTCATAAAACAAAATTTATCGGAGACCACATTCAAATGCATATCGCATTGAGAAAAAGAAGTTGTTTACACTTTTGGCATTTAAAAATGGCGTCTAAACCAAGAAGAGTTCAGCTTCGTAGTGGAGCTTCGTACACTGTGCAAGAAAGAATAAGTGACAATCTATTTAGCGATGAATTATCAGAACATTTTTCTTCTGATGGAGATTCGGAAAGTGAAATTTCCAGTGAAGGGGAGTTTGCGAACGTTGATGTATCGCGAAGTCGTAGTGAGGCTAGGCCTACTACTAGTGTGGAAAAGGATAGGCCTACCGTTAGTACTGCTACTACTAGTAGTACTACTGACGCTAATGCATAGCCAGTGTAGACGATAGACCTAGTACTAGTAGAGAACATGGTACGACTACAAGTGAGAATGAAAGTAGCGAGAGTGGGGATGAAATGGACATTGATGAAACTGTGTTTGATTGGAAAAAGGAGGATGCAAACCCTAAGCTTTTTGACTTTACTGGAAATCCAGGAGTCAATACTGATACAGGACTTGGTGAAAATTCTACTCCATTAGAATGTTTCAAGCAATTCATCAGTGATGAAACCTTTGACTCTGTTGTTACTGAAACAAATCGATTTGCAGAGCAGGTCATAGAGGATTCAAAGGAAATGGAAAAAGAACATTCTCGTCGTAAAAAGTGGGGAAACATTTTACGAGGTGAACTCAAAATATTTTGGGCATTGTTTATGCTTACAGGGATCATCGGTAAGCCTGCATTGCATATGTATTGGAGCACTACACTGGCTGTCCTGACACCATTCTTTTCCTCGTTTATGACAAGGGACAGATTTCAACTGATTTTGCAGTTCCTGCACTTCAATAACAATGCTAATCAAAAGGATAAAGGTCATGCAGGGTATGACAAACTTTTCAAGATAAGACCGTTTTATGACGCAGTTACTAAGGCTTTTACATATGTTTATACCCCACAGCAGAATTTATCGATTGATGAAGCATTACTAAGATACTTTGGGAGGCTAAGCTTTAAAACTTACAACCCTCGAAAACCAGCTAAATATGGAATGAAAGCTTACAAAATTTGTGATGGTACAGGATATACCTGGAAATTTAAGATGTACACTGGAAAGGAAGTGGATGAGGAAATAGAGCAGCAAGGTGGTGGGATTATTGGACTTGTCATGCATATGATGAAAGAGTTGTTGAGGAAAGGTTACCACCTTTTCATGGATAACTGGTACTCCAGTCCTACGCTCTACCAGAAGTTGTCTGAAAATAAAACTCATGCTGCTGGAACAGTACGGGTGAACAGAAAGCATATGCCGAAGGAACTCACACAAAAGAAAGCAAAAAAGGGTAGAAAAAGAGGAGAAATTGACTTTCGTAGGAGTGAGAATCTGCTCGCTATGAGGTTTTTAGATAATCGAGATGTCTTTATGTTGTCAACAATTCATGACATTTCTGAAGTTGAAACAGGCAAAGTCGACAGGGACACAAACGAACGAGTGAAAAAGCCAAAGCTTATCGTCGATTACAATAAACATATGGGATCTGTGGATATGGCCGACCAGATGGCAAAGGTGTACACAGAAGCACGTCGTTCAATAAAGTGGTACAAGAAACTGGTTTGGTACTTGAATGATGTTGCTGTAACCAATGCATACATTGTGTACAAACTAGTTTCTGGCAGAAACATTTCTCACATGGATTACATCCTTGCATTAGTCGATGAACTTATTACAGAGGGCCTGATGGAATGTGGGGATGATAGGCCAACACCCAAGAAGACAGGAAGAAGGAGTCAATCCAATCCAGCCAGAATGGCTTACTGTCATTCCAATCATTGGCCAGTGTACATTGAGCCACAACCAGGTTCGTCGAAGAAGAACCCAACAAGAAGCTGCACGGTTTGTAGCGCTAAGAAAACGAAACCTGGGGAAAAGCGGATGCGGTCAGAAACCCGATACGAGTGCAAGGAATGCAAAGTGGCACTTCATGTTGTTGTATGTTTTGAAAAATACCATACCCTCAAGAACTTTGCAGACTTGAGTCAAGACTCTAGTAGTGATGAAGAACTTTAGGGTAAAATTGCAACACACTACTCTGTTTTCTTTGTAATTTTGTGTAGGATTACCAAGATGTAGAGAGATAGGAAGAAGCAAAAGAGAAACAAATAGCACTAAATACTTATATAGCACTTGTTTTTTTATCTTACCAGTAGTAATAGTTATTTTTTATTTCAATAAAAGAAAGAAAAACATTCACAATGATTTTTGTTTTTGTTTTATTTTGTTTTTTACAGCAGAACAACATAAATTATGCAAATTAGGGTTAATTTACATAAATTATGCAAATTAATATATCACTGAAGCCAAATTTGAATTCTTTGATGTTGACTCCATAATATCCTATAATTTCATAAACAACAAAGAAGTACTTTAGCCAGAGATGGAGTTAAGGCTAACAAGGTCTTTGGGTTTGAAATTCAAGAAAAGTATCTAGCACACACACACTATTCAGTGTGTAAGAATGTAGCACTCAACGGGTTAATAAAAAATTGAATTGTCTTCTGTAGAAAATCCAGAGAAATTTCTCCTTTGGAGAATCGGTCGCAGAGAAGCAGGTTGCTAAGGAGAGTCGCAGAGGATGGAGAGTACGAACCGACTCCAACTATTAAACAGCTCTGTGGAAACGTAAATGCTTTTATTTGTGTCGTGGAATCATCACAGGAACTGCAGTCAGGTTTGTAAACAGCTGAAGTTTGAATTAAATTACCTAAACAATTCAGTTAGTAATCTGTAATGGAGAAACATTCAATAATATACACATAATGAATGGTTATGAGTGCAATAGTGCAAATATTTCATGAGTTGAAAGATGAAATGTTCCATTCAACGAGGTACAGCCGAGTTGAATGGAACAAATTACATCTTTCAACGAATGAAATATTTGCACTATTGCACGAATGGAAACCATTCATTATTTGTTTTATACAACACCTTCAGAATTGAATATTTGTATTATAGATGGGTAAAATGCACTCATGCAACAGATTGTTTTGAACAGACAGGTTTCTCTGCTTTCCTTACCATTGAAAAAAGTGCTATCAAAATAGTATAACCCATGGTTCTATATCATAGAGTGGAATAGAGCGGATTTTGCATGCAATCGACGAGCAATTGACCAATCAAATGGCCGGAATATAATTAGGTGTTGTATAATTGATTATAATGAATTATTGCCTTAACAATAAATTACTTTGAATAGTAAGATAATTGTGATAGGGAAAATACTTTCCATCCAGAAGGCAGTAAACTACAATTTGAAATTTTAATATGAATGAACAATATTTGATTTGTTAGCATAGTTTATATATATATATACATATATTTGGGACGGGGGAAGGGGGGGGGGGAGAGGTGCAAGAGGTTTGTGTGATATTTCAATCAATGTTCATATGTTTGGAAAGATTTCTGGCTAAACTCAAAAACCTGTTTAAACTGCTAGCTTCTGTGAACCAGTTCATCACAATAAATTTGGCAAAGTTCTTTTTTCATTCCTTTCCTCCTTCATATAGTATCTGGGTGCATGGAAGAACTACATTGTCTAATGGATCTGAAATGGACACCCCATGCATCCCCACTGCTGGTCCTGTCCTGCATACCTAACCATGACACCACACGGATACCATGCGTAACTATAGCAGAACAACTGAAACTTAACCAGCTTGTTAGGCAGTGGAAGGTCAGTGCAGTAATTATCATATTTATAAACTCAAAACAGAAATGAATTATAAACTAACTACATCCTATGGGTCATGTACCTGAAAGTGGACAAAATCTGGAGTTTGGACCCTTCAAATCTTCCCTGCAAGCAACAAAAAACCCAGATTGCATAGGCTACGCTGTTCTCACAGCTTAAATAGCACAACAGCCAACATGGTTGTTAAAACTATGGCCATGTTGACAATTGTGTGATCTTGTTCGTTAATGTTCAAATGAGTGGAATATTCTCATGTTTTTTTCTGTTATATCTCATTTCAGGTAGTAGATGGTGTAGTGTCCGATCTCCAAGGAATTAGTTCAGGTGTGAGATGGTTGATTGACACAGCTCATGGGCGGGCTTGATTAACTTCTCCTGGAGATAATGGAATGGTATGAGATGACTCACTGAGACAAGTTATAGGTGGAAGCCATTCCATTGCTACCAGATGACTTAATGTTGAAGCCTGATTCCATGGAGAAAATAGACTGGTGGTCAGATGGTTCATTGATACAACCTAAGGGGCAGCTTGATGCTAGCAGATGACTCTATCCAATGAACAGACTGGTATCAGATGGTTCATTGATACAACCTAAGGGGCAGCTTGATGCTAGCAGATGATTTAATCCAATGGACAGACTGGTATCAGATGGTTCATTGAGACAACCTAAGGAGGCAGCTTGATGCTAGCAGATGACTCTATCCAATGAACAGACTGGTATCAGATGGTTCATTGATACAACCTAAGGGGCAGCTTGATACTAGCAGATGACTCTATCCAACGAACAGACTGGTATCAGATGGTTCATTGAGACAACCTAAGGGGGCAGCTTGATGCTAGCAGATGACTCTATCCAAAGAACAGACTGGTATCAGATGGTTCATTGATACAACCTAAGGGGCAGCTTGATACTAGCAGATGACTCTATCCAATGAACAGACTGGTATCAGATGGTTCATTGAGACAACCTAAGGGGGCAGCTTGATGCTAGCAGATGACTCTATCCAATGAACAGACTGGTATCAGATGGTTCATTGATACAATCTAAGGAGCAGCTTGATGCTAGCAGATGACTCTATCCAATGGACTTGTCTGAACCCTTCCCAGGGGAAGAACAAACTGGTATCAGAGAAAGCTGGAAACAATTCTACAAGATTAAGATCAATCAGACTGTTGTCAGGTGACTCAATTTAAGGGACAGTTTGAATTCTGACCGATGAAGGGAACATACTGAAGACCGATGACTCAATCTAAGGGATAGTTTGAAATCTGACCAATGGAGGGAACAGACTGAAGGCGGATGACTCAATCTAAGGGATAGCTTGAAATCTGACCAATGGAGGGTACAGACTGTTGTCAGGTGACTCATTCAGACAATTGGAGCAGTCCATTTCCTTTATAATGTGTGCTTTCCCTTTTATATCACACAAAGTGAACTTTGTGAAAATAATATTATAACATGGTTTTTTTCCTTTTATCTTTCAATTTTACCAAAGATTTCCTTTTCTATCACAAATTTATTTAAAATGTAACATTTTTTTATTAAATTCAGAATGAGCGATATGACAGTGTAAGAAGTGTATGATTAGTTGAAGTTATCATTTAACAATGTCTTAAAATTAAAAGAAAAACAAACAGGTATGCAAGCATCGTTATAGATTAAAGTACGAGTTCGTCTTCACTTTTATTATTGTACTCGTTGGTCAGTACATGAATGCGATTATTTTTACTTACAAATCCTTAACTAGCAGATCTATGCAGAATATAGCTTATTCTGAAACTACAAACATTTATTAATACTGATTGTGTATGACAGACTTTTATAGTGGTCGTTTGCAGCTGTAACTGCACTTGCCCACTGTTTTCACCTACAGATACAAATGGGTTTGTATTCATACTTATATTCATAGGCAAAAATAAAAATCATGTACTCATGGCTTTAGACTTTGTCCTTACATTTTGATCGGGACATTGTACTCCCACTGCAAATCTATTGTACATACTCTACACACAGGATTGTTATGTTGTATGAGCATATCGCTGTCTTGAGTTATTCTAGAATCATTGCACAGACCTGTCTGGGTTTTGCCTTTTAATGAGAATGCAAATGGGTTATTGTATTTATTCTTGACAACCTCATTTAATAAAAATAAATGTATTAATGAAAACCTAAATGGTGTGTAGAAATTCATGATACTAAATATGTTTAGATTTAGGAATGTGTAACTACAGAAAATTTATTTCACAACACTAAAGTTCTTTACATGTCCAATTGTAGAATGGATATAAAACTAAGAAGCTGATTAAACCATTAAAAAAAAAGAAAAAAAAAAAAAAAAAAAGGGCTGATCAATCTCTTGTCCGAGGTACTGTACTGCCTATAGAGTATCATGTAAATCACCATTCCATATTTTTAAGTTTGTTAAAAGTGTACCATAAGATTGTACAGATTATATATTTTTTTTGTATAAGATGTAATTAAAGTTTTCTTGAAAGAACGAACATTCCATTCTTTACTGCTTTGCTTCTTCAGTCCTTCATTTATCCAACAGGGTCTTATGCGGGCTTAATTTTGTGTTAATGGTGGCAGCTGATTTTCTAGGGCTTTTGAGTATAAACCAAAAAATTGAACCCTGCATCACCCTTAAAAAAATAATTAATACACTTGTCTCGTATATTTCTTGTTAAGCAGAAGTAACTGGGAACCATAGCTGTACATCTAAATTTAACACACCAGTGGATTGCTCTCCCAGTTTATCAAAATGATCATAATGCACAATGTCAAGTCACTGGGGATCCTAGCTGTATCTAAATTTGCTTTATTTGTCTACAAGTAACACACCAGTGGATCAATCTCCCAGTTTATCAAAATGATCATAATGCACAATGTCAAGTCACTGGGGATCCTAGCTGTATCTAAATTTGCTTTATTTGTCTACAAGTAACACACCAGTGGATCGCTCTCCCAGTTTATCAAAATGATCACAATGCACAATGTCAAGTAACTGGGGACACTAGCTGTATCTAAATTTGCTTTGTCTACAAGTAACACACCAGTGGATCGCTCTCCCAGTTTATCAAAATGATATGTCACTCTGCAAGATCTCGCTTAGGATTCCTAGATCGCCTCGAGCCGATTCGTTAGTCCTGTCTGGATAAGGGGGTAGGAAAGCTATCAGTTGGAACCATTCAGGCCCCTGACCTCTTCCAGCATACTTGTCCCTACAGACTGTACTGGCTTACTCTGTCGCCTTCTACGACTATTGGCGGATTTTCTATTCTTGTCCATAGAAGAAGAGTAATATGGTATGGAGTGAAATTTGAATTTAGTGAGTTACATTTGCTCCAGCTGTAAATTCTCTGCCAGGTTATCTTGCAAAAAATGGCTAAAAGCGGATCGGTTCACTTGTTGACAAATCGTCAGTCAGTCTGTCTGTTACAATTGACCATTGATATCTGCACGTCTCAAGTTAAATGGATGGATCACTTCCCCAGCACAATCAGACGCCAAGCTTGCCATAATGCCATTAGCAATACTCTGATACACACTTCCGTGGACTGCTAAGTTCTCACTTCAGACTTGAACCTTCCAGGTGGACATGTCGGAATTTATTCTCTGTCTTTAGCATTTTTCAGGTGCTGTCAGGATGGTACGATTCCTTGATTTGTTTCGTCGTCGGGGGTTACCTTCAGATACCTACGTCTCTGTTCAGCTGTACAGCAATCCTAGAGGAGTAATAGATAGATTATATGAGCTAAATATTTATCCTGTCATATGTAAAAGCTGTTGTGTAAAAGTAAGTTGGCCTGACTTTTCGAGCCTGGCAGGATCTTCTTCAAAGGCTAAATGACAAGTAACAGTAACAGAAGGGACAAAAACACGCACAGAATACAGACAGGTTAATGAGCATGGTGAACACAAAGAGATAGATGTAAGGGGATTAGCAGACAAGGGATGGAGAGAAGAAAGAAAGAAACCAGCAGGGGAAGAGGAGAGGTAGGAGATAAACAGTGGAGGGACAAAGAGAGGATTAAGGGAAGGGGGTAGGGAATAAACTGGAGAAGGACAAAGACAGAAAGGTGTGGAGAGAAAAGGGTGGAAGAGAGCTATGGGAAGAGGAGTGATGTGGGGGGGGGG
>JAIPMN010001770.1:0-14379 GCA_020650975.1 Apostichopus californicus | reverse complement strand
CCCCCCCCCCCCCCCCCCCCCCCCCCCCCCCCCCCCCCCCCCCCCCCCCCCCCCCCCCCCCCCCCCCCCCCCCCCCCAGAATGTAAAAGTTCTCCAGAACTTCAGTATGTGAAGTGACACAGGAAGTGACTCGGACAAGCAGAAGCTCATGCAAACACTTGGCATGATTATTATTAAACACACACATTTATTCCACTTGTCCTTGTCTTTAAACATTAATCTTTTGAAGAGATCGTTGTCCGGTTCCAGCTTTTTCAACTCTATAGAACGGACGAGAAGTAGAAGAGAGAGCCATTAAGTAGCCTTGGGCAGAATAAACATGACAGTAGTAAAGTGTTTTTATTTTCTAAAAAAATTATTCACATGAGATGTGTCTGAGATATGTGAATATTAGTAAGCTGTAACGAACAGTTTTTAAAACTTCTGCTGTCGTTCAGTATTCAGGATGTTGCATTTTACATTCTTTCTCGGTTACTTCCTATTGCTCACCCAACTTCTGGAGTTCTAGCTGTGCTAGTGTGTTTTGCACCCATTTGTAGTTTGCTGGTGGGACGATACATTTTCATTGCAAAAGCGGACCAATCTTGATTGATCAGGATGTATGGTAACCCTAATATCATCAGAATAATCCATTCATTCTAGATTCGAGGAAGGGAAGGACAATTTAGAATGTGTGTTGAAGGGGAAGGTGGTGGGGGGGGGGGTGAGTGGAGGGTGTCAATAATTTCTGCACAAATATCTGAATAAACTGACACAGGTGTAGTTTGAGAGAAGCCAAAAGCTCAATATTCTGCAGCATTTAGTGACCAAACTTCATGCTCTTCTAGCTAAACTTCATTCTCTTATAGCTAAAACTTCTGCATATTTGGAATAAGGAAAACTGCAGTGTCGGCATCATAAACAGCCAAGGTTATTAATCTAATCGAGTATATGGTTGCTTGTATCTTGTGAATATTGCTAAGAGGCCTCAGAGACCATACGCATAAATTTGACCTTATGGGTGTGCAATTCAGAATGAACCTTTAATGGAGTATGCAACTTTCATGGTTGTTTTTTTCTGTTCATGAAAGTAGAAATAAAATCTTGTAATCTTCAAGGTCGATTACTATAGCTTCTAAATCTGCTAGAAAATGAAATAATGGTCACTGATGCTGATAACTTCCTTCCATAAGCATTTTAACTGCTTCATCAAAGCTAACTTGGAGGCTTAGTACATTTAGGTACATAAATACTTGTGAAAAGTTAAATAGTTTGATTGCAAGCTTTGAAGGCAAAAACTGATGACGTTTGAATTACTATTTGGCATGGGAATAATACTAAACTGGAAGATCAAAATATTGACTTACTTGAAAGAAAACATGCGCCAGATTACTTAACCGTCTATCGTCTGATTCAGAGAAAGCTGCTATTTTGGAGAGCGTCTCAGAAGAACATATTTCTGTAATAAAGCGAAACGTAAGGCTTTCTTGCAAACGTTCAAAAATCGCTGCATGTATAGGAAACAGCAAAAAATCCTGAATTTCATACAAAAACACATGCACTCAGGTGATACAGAGAAATTTCACCAAATAGAATAACTAGAAAGTGATCCCTTGCCACATTTAAGGTATATGAAAACATTTACTGTGCACAGATAGTTGCTACACTTAATAAGCTGGCTCCACATGACAAAGTGTCAAGTTCATCCAAGTTTTACTTTAGAGCTAAAATTGTGATTACAATTAAGGTTTTCAAACTATCACATCTCTTGACCCTGATGTTACAGTTTGAGTACCCGAGATGGATCCACATATCACACATAAAGTGCTTCCATGCTATGTTTGAGTTTTTCACGTTGAAAAGTTTTTCAGACTTTGACCTCTGTTGACCTCAAATGACCTTTGTCCTCAACAGAAAACCACAGGGTCCCTGTACTCATTAATATCCATCCAGTTATCACGTAGGAAGTTTATCCAAGCTTCACTACGTGAGTTATCATGTTTAAAAGGTTTCTCAGACTCTGTTGACCTCAAATGCCCTTGACCTCTGCAGTAAACAACAGGATTCTTGCAGACACTAATCGGTGGATCCATAAAATACTGGTGTTCATCAGCATCGTGTAAAGCTCCTATGGTTAAAGGTTGGGCATTGTACCCATCCCAAGTGGAAAACATTAGTGTGAAAAACAAAGAGATACAAAACATATTTCTTGCCAATGTGCATGAAATTACATCACACCTGATAATTTCACTTCCACTTCTGGTAAAAATATTGTATGAACCTCAAATGAACATATCACAAAAACAGCACGTACAGTAGGAATTGAGTGGAAACTTCACCGACAAAGTGAAAGCTACAAGGAAAATTTTCTACTGGACTAAAAAGGTCTTTGTGATTTTATTACAAATTTCAGTTTGCTTCTAAGTGAATACCATAACACACTCACCTCTTCCCCCGGGATACAATGGCAGAAATGTCTGACTCACCTTTCTTCGATGATGGTGTCATCAGAAACATAAGACATGTTATTGCTGACAACACCGTTTCTGGCGTTTTGCTGTTTAAAGAAAAAAACGGAAGAAAGTAGAAACCAGTTGACATAAAACGCAACTGACATCAGGCCATCCATGTACAATCTTTCCAATGATTTAGAAAACTCTACATTCATGTTGCATTTCTTACATACATGTTGTATTTCTAACATACATGTTGCACTTCTTACATACATGTTGTTTTTCTTACATACATTGTATTTCTTACATACATGTTGTATTTCATACATACATGTTGTATTTCTTACATCCATGTTGTATTTCTTACATACATGTTGTATTTCTTACATACATGTTGTATTTCTTACATACATTTTGTATTTCTCACATACATTTTGTATTCTTACATACATGTTGTATTTCTTACACACATGTTGTATTTCTTACATACATGTTGTATTTCTTACATACATGTTGTATTTCTTACATACATGTTGTATTTCTCACATACATGTTGTATTTCTTACATACATTTTGTATTTCTCACATACATGTTGTATTTCTTACATACATGTTGTATTTCTTACACACATGTTGTATTTCTTACATACATGTTGTATTTCTTACCTCACTAAGCACTGCTGAACTTGGCCAACGCCATCATTCTCATTGATGTATGACTTTAACTCTTTATCTATATCAAGAGTGGACAAAACAGAACAGGTAGTTTTACTACATTTTCTAAATTCATATTATTAAATCATTCCTATCGGCAACATTGGTTTGATGAAATTTGAAATCAAAACTGATTAGGCTAAGGCAACATGGAGATGACAATTCTTTGCTACTGAAGACAGAAAGAGAGACAGAGAGGTGGAGAGAGAGGGGAGGAGATATTGGAGGGAGGATGGGGAGGAAAGCTGGGGGCCTGCAGGGTATGTCAACAGACTCCAAGAGCACCACAGAAACATATTATTGGTGAGCTAGCAAAGTTCACTGTTATATGCAATGATCGTTGATATAATACTCACCCAAGGCCAGGTTACATAGCCCAGATACTCCAAATTCTACAAGTTTGTCATCATCCTCTGTTAACATGTCTAGTCACAAAAGAAAACAAAAAAGGGGAATCTGATTGTTTTTTTAGCCTAAATGAAAAAAAAAATTAAGTTGTACATTGATTCAAAGCTAATCAGTCAAATTTCTGTACTACAAGGCTTGTACTGAAATGTCAGACAGGGTTTCAAACCTCTCTTTTTGAACTGGTTCCTATTCCTTCTACGCCTGGATCATGTCAATTAAAAACCCCCGAATATCAAACGCTCTTTCAAATATCCCAGAAAGATTATGACTTGCCTTGCTAAAATGATTACCCTTGCATTCAGAGCAGTTATTCATTTCACAAACATTTATTGTAAAAATTGTCTAAAATCTGACCAACTTTTCAAAATCTGGGAATACTATGAAGGGTGGGTATCCTCAATAAAGTATTAATGTATTTTCACAAAACTTAACAATTGTTTTAGCAAGGAATTGTACTTTTAGGGGAAGCTTGTAGTGAGATTTTGTTGTACCTTATTGTAACAACACTTCTGCTTTCAGTATATGCACTGGGACTGCATGAACCTCCTCAGAATTTTCAGACTGATGTTTACCAACACAGTTGCACAATGGGCACCTGACTATAAAGACCAAGTCTACAGTTGCTTTGGTGTGTGTGTGTGGGCTCTGAGGGTGGTTTAATTCACTATCTACTATAACAACTAAATATCCTCACCACTTACCAAGAAATAAGTCTGCCACATTTAACCGCCGAAGATTATCAAAATTCATTGGGTCGTAGGCAAAGTTTCCCAAGTTAGCCAATACTTCCTGTTTGCAAACTACGAAGCACAAAATAAATAAATAAATAAATAAAAATAAAGAAGAAAATGGAAGGAGACTTTAATGTGATGTCGTAATTTTCACTTGTTAGTGAGAGATGAAGCGTCATACCGTTGTTGCTAGGCCAGTGTCATTTACTGCATGATACAAGTGTTGCCTAGAGCTGCGAGCTAAATAAGATAACAACAGCAAAGTAGATATGTAGAGACATGTCTCACTGAGATATATATTCAAAAAATGTCAATCCACTGGCATGACTAAATGAGATAAATTGTTTACCTTTACTGTCAGTTGTTTGAAATTCAGTAACAAGCTGTTGAAGGTAGGCAAGTCTATCTAAAGATCCTCTAGGGGTACGCCTCTTCATTTCTTCCTCCGTTTGAAACATGCTGCTAACTTCTCTCTGGCTGGACCCTGGAAAAGTTTGATGATTAGTAGTATCATGAAAAGAAGTCGAACATTAGATTGTAAAACATCTACATCTCGATCAGCTCAATACCGATAATTTAACTAGACTTTCAACATGTAACTCATTCAGCAATTTCTTATCTCATGTAAAACAAATGTTGCATAGGCCATGCATCTACAACAGATGACAGACTTGTTAACCTCTGAGAGAAACATCTATGTATTGAATAATGATCATATTAGCTGATATGTGGCTATAGATTGCAAGGTGGCTAGTGGGGATGTGTATCCTAGCACATGGCCTGGATGTGCTGATGACGATTCGACTGATTCCCCCCCACTCAGCATCCTAGCATCTGGGCATTTTATTCGGGATATTAGTCTTGGGCTTTAATTCTTTTAACTTTATGTACATAAAAAAGTTAGAGAACATATTGAGAGACATAGTTGGTCAGACAGTTGTCCAATTTAACTGTACGTCCATCTGTGTCTCTTTCTCAATGTGTTCTTAGGTGTTTTCATTTCAGTTAGCCACTGAAGATCTTGCTAGGCCTAGGATCTATCGCGAAACCCGCCCTCCCCATCCCACAAGGTACTGTACAGTATGTATATTGACAAATTAGAATCTAACGTTAGATTAGAATACTGACCTGACCTAAGGCCAGGGTATGTTATGCTATAGTGTTTCTTTGTAAATTAATGTTTCACTTTTCGAAATAAATGCAATCACACCCACAGTACATGTTTCGTACAAAATATTGAAATACCTACTCTAGTCAGTCGAGAATTGACAATGCTTTCCTTCGTTTATTCTTATGCTGCCTTGGACTATCAATGTAACTTATATAATGGCTGAGTTTCTCCTGTGCCAATACTGCTACTGCTAGTGCTATAGTACGAGCATGCAGAATTAGTGATCGAGGTCCTTGACAAACAACTTGTATTCGTAAACAAACACACGTGCTGATTTTCTCAGTGAAGTCCAGCATAGGAACGCAGAGTTGAAGAGTTTTGTTATGACAATTTTCTATCAAAATATTTTACCAAAAATCATGAAAAATTTAATACTACAGAGAATATACTACTGATATTGATTTCTTCTAATGAAAATAGTCATAGTAAGTATTTCAACTGTCACCGAAAAAGAAAGAATTCTTACCTGGTCACATTACAGTAAGAGGTCAGGGGTCATTGTAAGTTCATGTTCACCATAGCCTAGCCGTCGACATGGAACCATTCCCAATTTCACTGTACATGTTCAACACGTACAGTCACTAGTATTCTTCACTTTTCGGTCTATGCACGTAGACAAATTGTACACACTGTGTACTGAAGGTAAAGACAACCTAACCCAAACTCCACAGCTTGAACTTGGAAGGAGCTGCTTTGCGTCAACTTCATATCTTATTAAGTTGGTAGTCTATAAACTTCTCGAAAAGTCGCCAGTTCTGTACACAAGAACTAATAGAGATCTTCCACATTTCCTGCCATAGCCGTTGTTTACGCCACTCTTGTGCTCAAAATGGCCAGCCAACAGATGAAAATTGGGCACTATCTCCTGGGAGAAACCATCGGAATGGGTACTTTTGGCAAAGTAAAAAGTGAGTTTTCATTCCTAATGAGTACTACAGCTCAAGTTACTGTAGGACTTCAGTGAAACCTAAATTTAGCCCAGACCTAGGCCTAAGTTCCTAACCTAGACCTTTTGCAAGTTTATGCAAGTATCAATATTTAGCAAGCACACAATATTGCAATGTAACTTGTAAGTGCTTTAGCCTGTGAAAGCATAGTTGGGCCTAGTATTGAAAAGCCGAGATGGAATAGGACTCCACACTTTGGACGGCTGTGTCACTCTGCTATATAGTTTGAACCAACAACAGTAATTCCAAAAAAAAAAATTCCACTCCTATACACGCTAGCCAAACTACATTCAAACTTAAGCCTATGCCTACCTGCCATTGTGACAGCATTATACCAGTTACTAATACTACAGTAATACTATTACCAGTGTTGTCATGGGAAGTGATACCTTATAATTTGTCACTGGGCCATAAGATTTTATAAAAATTTCACTGTGGCTTGCAAACAATAATAGCGGTAGGGCTATGGTCCAGCCAAAGGGAGGTTTGACCAGTCCAAAGTTAATGTTCTTTTCCTACACATCTCTCCTACAGTCTACATATTGCTGTTCTATTCACCGTACCTACACATCTCTCCTACGGCATAGATTTTGGTCATTCTTTGTTATTTTGTTATGTTAATACAGACATCAAAAGTTGTTGTTTGGACAACCAAAAGTAAAACCTGGTTGTTGAACTTGTCGGCGGGACAACCAGAAAAGAAATCCCTAAAAAGTTGCCCCGATATCCAATGTAAGTACAGCATTGTGCGAAATTTTCAGCCACTGTCATGCTTTTTCCGTCCACAGTTGCCTCTCACATGGTCACGAACAATCGGGTTGCTGTGAAAATCATGAACCGTCAGAAGATTAAGAACCTGGATGTAGTCAGCAAGATAAAACGAGAAATTCAAAATTTGAAGCTTTTTCGTCATCCTCATATCATCAAGCTGTGAGCACATTTACGGTTGTTTTACATACAGTAGCTTATGAGGTTATAGAGCTGCATTATGAGTTGGAATGAGCTACAATAAGCCATGTAATGTTTACCCATAATTGGATACCCCTCAAACTCACCTACGAGATCTACACTACTGCACGTGAATAGAGGACTTTGATCGCACTTATGTAGGGAACTACTCATCCACTATCCCATCGCACATTGCTAAAATGGTCAGATCGCTATAGAAGTGTAAAGATGTGTTTGCGGTTTCATTACAAACAGGGACCATAGTATCTTTGTAGATACTAAAGTAATATTTGGGTTTGTTTGCAGTACCTGTACAATAGTCCCTCTAAATAGACGAGTGTTCAACAGGATAAAGACAATAGAAGATTTTACCCACCATTTTCAGTCTTGATAAACTTGCAGATCTTTGTTTAAAATCTATCCATGTTACCTGAAAGCTTACACTTCTGTACTGTACATAATTCTGCAAATCTGATAAGAGTCAGGCAGCATAATGTGTACAGTACAAACTTAATTGCAAAGTACTAATGAGTAATCATTATCTGGATAGATGACGGTATCCTCAAATTGAATTTTAAAATACCCACGTTTTTCGCTGCAAGTTGAGTAAAACTTTGATTTCTTCCACATTGAAGGCTGTAAATTCAAACATTTCTTTCCCAGATCGTTTACAATTTTATTTCCCAGATTGTTTACAGTTTTCCAAGTCGGTTTTCTTTCGTATGTTTACCTCTAAAGTCTTAAATATTTTTAATTTTTTTGTTTAATTTTCCGCAGGTACCAAGTGATCAGTACACCCACGGACATCTTTATGGTCATGGAGTTTGTCTCGGGGGGAGAACTCTTTGATTACATCGTCAAACATGGCAAAGTAAGGAACTTGTCAATGAATATTTATCAAGGTCAAATTAGCCATACTCATGCGCATAAATTAAGGTGAGGGTACACCCCTCTGGAAATTGACTCTCTCATGCAGAAGTTACACTGTGTCGTTGTCGAGACAGTCGACGCTAAACAAGGCCGACATTTTATATGTTTACAATACTTGTTCGCACTTCCATCGTGAATATCCAACCCCCCCCCCCCTCACCCGACCGAAATCTTACTAATGCGCTTGGTGTAAGGATGTGTCTCCATGGAGAAGTTGCACCCACAGCTTTCCTGTAACAGGATACTTGTAATTAACTTAAAACTACTGACCCTTTGTATACTGTAACATTCGATTAAAAAGATAAATGGGGCAATGAAGTTGCAAAGAATGTTTAAATTAAAAAGAAAATAATTAAATAAATAAACAGGACTGGAGCACAGGATTGGTGAGGATGACAAGAACCTTAAGCTGAGAATCTGATGTCATCATTGCCTTAAATTAGCCTAGATACAGATATCTTTTGACCATAAACTAAGTCTCAAAATCTAACCTGTAATCTGGCGTTTCCACTCTGCTCGACAGTCAAATTTACCCATCAATGTTTTTACCTTGTTTGTTTTGAGTCATAGTTGTTGAAACAACTTACTCCTTAACAGAGTCCTACAAGATTACTAATAAAAGAGAGTGTTCACATGGTCAGAGAATAATTTATCTGGTGTGCAAAATGGAAAAGATGTTACACAAGTTCAAATATGGTACCATTTTTTTTTCTTACACTAATGCAAATATACTGTTTGCTGTATTTTATGAAAAAGAAAAAAGGAAATTCATAAAACCTGAAAGTGCTATGTCACTAAATATGAACACTTTATTGATCCCCGATGGTCATTATGGTCGGCCGATGCATGAGGTGTGATATTTATGATTTCACTTGGTTCATCCGAGATACGCTTTGATTTCTCTACTTTTAGATTAAAGAATTTGAAGCGAGGAGGTTTTTCCAACAAATTATCTCAGGAGTAGACTATTGCCATCGTCACATGATAGTACATCGGGACTTAAAACCAGAAAATCTCCTGCTGGACGAAAACCTGAATGTGAAGATTGCTGATTTCGGTAATCAAAGAGCTATCCATTTATATCTGATTTATCTGCCAGATTTTATGCTGTGTAATATTTGTCTAATCTTCTACCTCATTTAAATTAATTTTACCGGCTCCCCCCTCTCATATTTGAATAATGTTTACACAGCCAAAAGCAAGAGTATACTCTCTACTGTCCTTGTTTTATACCTGGCACATAGTTTTGACCCAGTTGGCCTTCCTTATTTTAAGTTGTGAAGTATTTTGACTGTTTGTTGCTTTACATGCTATTTGTGGTCAGGTTTGTTTATTTCTGTGGCTTGGTTTAAGCTGTTTGCATCACATTTAGGTATATTACTGATTTTGTGTATTTAGTAAATACATAAATTGTTTTGATTCTTGGTTTAAAACTTCTATGGCATTGCTATGTACTTAAAAAATACCCACTGTCATTTTTTTTTCAGGTCTGTCTAACATAATGACCGACGGTGAATTTTTACGGACAAGTTGCGGCTCTCCCAACTACGCTGCCCCGGAGGTCATATCGGGAAAGTAAGCATTCAGCTAGTCATTTCCATCGGTATTCAGAAAGGATGGCCTGGTGGGTGGAACAGTCATAAAAATTCCATAAAAACCTAGTATATATATACTTTGCCTCTCGCTTACCTGTCTCCTCATAACAGTAGTCACTCTCACTCAACCGTGCCTAGAGCTAATCTGGTAATCTCTTTAGTTCTTTCTCTGTTGACACTGTTGACTGTGTGTTGCCATTTTATGGCCCCATTCATTGTATGACAGCTCCCCCCCACTTGCCCCTGCCCCCAGTTGAGTTGACTTGACAGGGAATCGTCTGGAATATCATTGATAATGTTTCCTGTTTTATGAAATTGTTACAGAAGACCTCTTGGATAGCTTCAGATAAAAGCAAACCCCCCAAAACTAAGAAGACTACACTTTGCCCCCTCCCCCTCCCAAAATAAATGACCGTCCACAAGGACTGACCTAACCGTCACTCTCTCCTTTCTCTGGATAGGTTATATGCGGGTCCCGAGGTTGACATTTGGAGTTGCGGTATCATTCTGTACGCTCTACTTTGTGGAACTGTGAGTACAATCATTCTTTAACCTTTGTTTATCAAGAGTAATATTGTTATATTTTTTGGAAAACTGGCAGAAACTTAATGGCCTACTGTTGGGATAGCGGTATCAAAATGGCCAACATTCCCCTCTCGCCCCCCCCCCCCTTCCCATCTCCTATATCTAGAGTAACAGTTTACTAAGCTGAAATATAATGTGCCTATATAGCAACCTTACTATTGGTATCCAGTCCAAGGTATTGCCCTACTCAATGGTTCTTTTCAAACCATAATAACTGGGAGAATTTTCATACTTTGAATATAGTTTTATCATTTTCAGAGTATTCTGTTAGTTGATGAAGATAACTGTATTTCCCATTTAAATGGCAAGCCTTGGAATGCTTCTAGTATCTTGAATTACTCCCAGTGATCCTGCTACAACTTGCATTAGATTACTGAACTTATCAGCCCAGAATAGAAAAACATAGAGAAAACTCAGAATAGGGCTTATTATTCTCCATGTACCATATGTGTACCATGCATGTTACAGTGTGGGTACCGAGTGTAGACCATGCATGCAACAGTGCGAGTACCATGCATGCAACAGTGTGGGTACCGTGTGTAGACCATGCATGCAACAGTGTGTGTACCATGCATACAACAGTGCGTGTACCATGCATGCAACAGTGTGGGTACCGTGTGTAGACCATGAATACAACAGTGTGTGTACCATGCATGCAACAGTGTATACCATGTGTAGACCATGCATGCAACAGTGTGTGTACCATTCATGCAACAGTGTGTGTACCATGCATGCAACAGTGTGTGTACCATGCATGCAACAGTGTGTATACCATGCATGCAACAGTGTGTATACCATGTGTAGACCATGCATGCAACAGTGTGTGTACCATTCATGCAACAGTGCGTATACCATGTGTAGACCATGCATGCAACAGTGTGTGTACAATGTGTAGACCATGCATGCAACAGTGTGTGTACCATGCATGCAACCATGTGCGTGTACCATGCATGCAACAGTGCGTATACCATGTGTGTACCATGCATGTGATATTCCTTTACAATTTTCTGATTTCTGACAATTTGTTGCTCTGCACTTTTATTTTTCCAGCTTCCCTTTGACGATGAACATGTGCCAACTCTCTTTAGGAAAATAAAAGGTAAGCCGTCTCATTTTCTAATGTCTCCCTTTCCCAAATTTCTAATTTGGTTCTTTGCCATTCTCTGAACTTATTATGAGGAACTTTTTTCCTTCCAAAGCAAAGCAGGAGATCACCTGTTAGGGAATGTTTTTGAGGATTCCCCCCCCCCCCTTTATTTATTGCTTCTGCTTTTTATGGGTCAGTGCATGACTTGCAGCCAAGGCCGCCCAATAGGCAAACAATTATGACAGTTTGCCAAAGTCACAAAACCCAGATAAGCAAACAAAAGAAGGAGAGAACCGAGAAAAGAAAAGAAAATGTAGGTCCTCAAGTTCCTAGAATCCTCTTTTGTGAGATCAGTCGAGGAAACCTTTGACCTCGGGATATGTCACTGCTACGTTTTAAAAATGTCTTCCCACCAGTCGATGGTAGCCGGATGTGGCTGTTTAAATTACCTACTGTGAGACATGTTTTATTATGAAGTCACCCACTGGTAGGGAAAGAGTATCCACATGTCTCTTAAACTACTAGCTGATATATCAAACCAAATTGATCTGTTACAAATCTCTACCACCTATTTGCCTTTTTGGAAGTTATAGGATATATTTGTTTTTGTATTAACTGTCAGGGGTGGTTAATACTATTCTCAGTGCTGGTTTGTTGTGTGTTTGCCTTGTTATTCTTCTTAAGGTGACACAGAATAATAACAAATTCTACTACCGTACTACTAATGATAATAATTGTTTACGTGCAAAAGTAAGTTGGCCTGACATTTCGATCCTAGCAGGATCTTTTTCAAAGGCTAAATGACAAGTAACAGTAGCAGAAGGGACAAAAACATGCACAGAATACTTGTCATTTAGCCTCTGAAGAAGATCCTGCTAAGATCGAAAAGTCAGGCCAACTTACTTTTACACATTCTCCTACACAGGCTCTCTAGTGGATAAGCAGTTTGCTAACAGTTTTATTTTATTTTAATAATTGTTTACAGCGGGAGCCTTTACAATTCCGCCGCATGTGCAGAAGTCGCCGGTTAAAAGCTTGATTCAACACATGTTACAAGTAGATCCGATGAAGAGATCGACTATCAGAGAACTCAGGTGAGTCCAGAAAGTCGGAACAATTTTGAGTAAATTCTTTCCATAAAAGTCAGATGGTTTTTTTTTCGTTTTTTTTTTCAAATAGTGTTTGAAATATAATTTGTGACTTAAAATTCTTTTAACACAATTAAGGAGTTGTAGTACCTTTGTAAGTTTTGTGATTTCAGTAAACAAATGTCCATTCTGGTAATAAGGTAATAAGGTGTGTCTTTACTGGGATTTTGGAAACAAAAGAAATCAATGTCTTCAAGAAAGTTGCTTTATTCATTCAATTTTGTGATATCTTAAAAGTGGTTCTCAATTGCTGCTTTGAAATTTGAAGAAATCGTCATCTTCAGAAGTGAATATTCTGGAATATTATGTTGAATGAAACTGAAGCTAGACATAGAGATAGTTGTCTGGACCCATAGTCTTACAACTCACCCCGAACACAGAATGTGTGATGTTTTCTGTTAAGGAACGAAAATCTTCTAGGTATCATGGGAACAATTATTCCCAGTGAAGCAGGCACAATGTAAAATCTAGCAAAGCTTGGTTGAGTCATGGTATTAAGTTCACACATACTGCCAGGATTTTCAATCCACAATTTTCCACATCCCGACAGTGTAGTTGAGTCGTGTCGTCTGCTGTCGGCAGTGTAACCAATTACCAATACATCGTATAGGATTGTGTGTACTTCTGTGGGGAGAGGCATCGCGAAAACGTGATCAACAAACCATCTCCTTTTAAACCGTACCATTCTGCGCTTTATTTTTCCTCGACAGGGATCACGAGTGGTTCAAAGTGGACCTGCCTGATTACTTATTTCCTCAAAATGATTTTGACAATTCCATTGTGGACGTAGATGCTATCCGGGAAGTGTGTGAAGTGAGTTTCGTGTTTTCCGTTTGTGTGGCCTAAGACCTGCTTTTATGTGACTCTCTGTACAAGTTGTAGACATGTCCTTGTGACAAAACTATCAGCTTTAGAATGTCTGTCTGTCCACTACTGTTCACATTCATATTCCATGTGTTGTCTTGTGTTACTATTAACAATATGGTATCTGAAAACGTTTGATGTTAAATGCTATGATTGCTTTGTTATTTGTCCAGTGCCATTTCAGCATATAAGTTTGATGCAAACAGTTTACAGAGATATCCTTCAGGGTAAATTTTTCAGGATTTTTTTGCTGGTTGACCTTTGAACAGCCAGGTCTTACCTTTTGGTTGTCGGTCCAGCAAATTTAGTTGTTCGAAGGTATGTAGCAAAGTAACAAAGAATGACCATTTTACACTGTAGGAGAGATGTGTAGGTTTAGTGAATAGAACACCAATATGTACACTGTAGGAGAGATGTGTAGGTACGGTGAATAGAACAGCAATATGTACACTGTAGGAGAGATGTGTAGGTTTGTGATAGAACATTGATATGTACACTGTAGGAGAGAGGTGTATGTTTGTGATAGAACACCAATATGTACACTGTAGGAGAGATGTGTAGGTATAGTGAATAGAACAGCAGTATGTAAACTGTAGGAGAGATGTGTAGGTACGGTGAATAGAACAGCAATATGTACACTGTAGGAGAGATGTGTAGGTATAGTGAATAGAACAGCAGTATGTACACTGTAGGAGAGATGTGTAGGTACGGTGAATAGAACAGCAATATGTACACTGTAGGAGAGATGTGTAGGTTTGTGATAGAACATCTATATGTACACTGTAGGAGAGATGTGTAGGTATAGTGAATAGAACAGCA
>JAIPMN010001769.1:0-18509 GCA_020650975.1 Apostichopus californicus | reverse complement strand
ACCACTCCCCCCTTTCAGTGTCGAAAAAATGTTTAAAAACTGTTGTTTTTTAGAATGGTATTTTGTCAGTGCTCTTTTGATCTTGAATACTCGTCAGCTCCGTTAACTCGATTATAATCGTAGTAACATTCAGGCCTACTGATTCAACTACTTACTTAGTTTGGCAGATGCAATTAGCTAAATTTAGCCTATAGCCTATTAAAAGCATACAGTTGGCCACTGCGTAATAAAATACATATTGCCTACCCGGTAACCGCACTGGATGGAGTGTCACGAACCGTATACACAACGACGTCGACAACGTTCGTTCTCATCCTTTCTATGATTCGTCCTAAGTTGTTGTACGAACATCATGTTATGAAACTAAGCTAGCAATCGTACGTCGTACGCACTTGTAAATAATGATTACACTGCTAATACACTGCGATAACGATATTTGTTTTTAGGCCACTGCACATCTGGCTGTCTTACAAAATATGAAAGTTTATGTTGTCCATCAGTTAAGTTCGTCAAATATGTTAAAGTCCAGACACTGGACAATCAACAAGAATCATCCTACTGGAAAAATTGTAAAAGAGCACTATAGGCTATGTTTGTCTTTCTGATATATTATGTCAATGAACATGTAAAAGAATTCAAACAGGAAACAAAATCTGCTGATAATATGATATCATATGATAATGATGAAACTGGCAAAACATTGCACCAGATCGCATCTAAGGACCTTCAATTGTTCAAAAATATCTCATATGCGAGGGGGACACCCCTCCCCTTAGACCCCTCCCCCATATCAATCGCAACAAGTACTCCCCTCTTACGTAGCTGTTTATATATAGTCGATGGCCTCCTTTGTATGCCCATATGAAAACCATCTATTCAGGAAACAGTTATATAAAAATATATATACAGGTGACCAAATACCTTTAATCTATTATCTATCTTTATGTCTGTCATATAATGATTATATATGAAGACAGTATAATTCTAATTACCAACGGTGAAAACCTAGGTTAAAGGTCGAATTAGTTTACTTACTGGCCATGGCTCCTCTTCCAGAAAATTTCTGGTTTTAGGAGATCTTTTCCGAAAATTAACGTCATATCATTTCCATTCTGTTGTGTGCCTATTCCAGAACTCGACTGGTCAACGAAGAAGGTATTTCCTTTAGAGTCTGTCTGGAATGGACCAGAATTCACCCATGGCATCCTATAACCCACTTTGTCAATGGTTTTACCATATTGTGCTGCAAAGATGGGGGCGGTGTCTTCCTTATTTCCGGTTCTAGGTGCGATATTATCCGATTCATTGTATGACGATGTCGTCATAACCGATTTCTGTGGTCCTTTGGGAAAGACCTGTAGTTCTTCAAGTTGAGGAGTACTGGCCTCAACTTTCGACTGAAAAGTGGGCTCGCAATATGGTCTCTGGGAAGCAACGGGGCGGAGGTAGGAGGATAAATAGTTCCCCCATGGCTCTGCGGATGTAACTAGTGATGTCATTTTCTCAGGTTTTACTGATTGGCTAAACTCTTTAAAGATAGGATGAGATAACAAAAATGGCATTCAAAAGTAAATTACTTATGACAATGACGTTGATAAAACAGTATCCAATAAAAGACTGTCGCTCGAAAAATGTGCCCCAATCCACCCACCGCGGATCCAACCCTCTTCCGTCGACCCCAAGGGAAGGGATATCTGGTTACAAGGGCGTAGGAACCGGGGGGCTGGGGGGCGCCAGCCCCCCAGTGAAAAATATGGTGGGGCGGAAGTATCATTCCGCCCCCCCCCCCCCGCTCCGCAAGTCAGAAAACCCCTTTTTCATTTCCAAATGAGAAAAAAATCTCATTTGGAGCACCAAATTGCATCTAAGGCCAGGTGAAAATGCAAAATTATTTACAAAATGGAGTGCATGGGTGTTGAAGTGTGCTATATTGCACCAAATTGCATCTGAGGCCACCTGGAAATGCAAAAAAAAATCAAAAGGGACCCTCCCCCAGGCCGGCCATCAGTCTTCAGCCCCCCCACTCAAAAGTACCTTCCTACGCCACTGTCTGGTTACACAGGAAAATCACTGTGGTGAAATGAGAAGATAACCTTTGTTGTTTGTTACATGCACCAGAGAGAGCTGTTTAACTAGATCTTACCAATAATGCAGAAATACTGCCATTTCATTTGGAATTGTGAATCGCACAAAGAGTTTTACTTCAAAGCAGTTTCTCTACACTATATTAGACGTTACAAATCTTAGCAATGCATTTGTGTCAGCTTGGAAAGTTTGAGCTGAAAAGTGTTCTTACAGATGGTGAATATTAAAAAGGAGAAAGCATGTACCGTATGAGTGGTGGCCGGGTGGTAGGGGTGGGGCGATTTTTTTTTTCCCAAACAGGTTTGCAATTATGCGTAAATAGTCGTTCATAATTGGTTGGAGAAGTTACGTCATCACCATTGAAACCTTCACTTCGCGGTTACCAAAATCCATTTGTTGCAACGAAGATACCCGCCTATATGTACGATGTTTATTCAATTAGTTTCCTCTATATTATGATTTAGCCCAATGCAGATACATATAGTTCAACAGAAGAGTTGTGTAAATTATGCCTTGGTTATTCGCGTACCATTTTCAAAATTTTTAGACAGGAAAATTCAGACTAACTAGTGTCATAATCTAGTTGCGCAATTCATTCACGTATTGTACTGTTTCAAACTATTGCTGCTCTCATGTTTTTTGCGTATATTCATTCAAGACTTGTGAACTCACGTCGTGAAATTGACTTTAGTGTACCCATTCCACGAAACGAATTCCGATTTCAATAGAACGGCTCACGAATCTCGGATAACGTAAACACGAACCCAATGGAATATAACGTATGTATCATAAGTAAGGTTAACATGTGTTCCAAGCATTAAACGTAAAATTATGGCGTTTGGAAGTAAACCCCCTAACTAGACTTAACTAAGCGTCATAGGTCATCAACAAGAAATATTAATCTGTTCACCATGCATGTTTCATTGAACTCATTAATGCTTTGACATTTTATGACCTATTGACCTTATCATTCTTCTGATTCATTGTATGTCTTCCAACTTCCAAGCAATGGTCATTATTGATGCTGACGTCACGAGCAATCTGATTGGCTGAAAACTCCGTAATTGCAAACCTGTTTGAGGGAGGAAATCGCGGGCGGGGGTGGGAGCCTGAGGGCGAAATTTCTAATCATTTCTAATTAATCATTGTTAATTAAAATTTACATGCGAAAAAAAGTGTAGGAGGGATGTCTTGAAACTTATATGTAATAATGAAAAATAATGAACATCTCAACATATTTCTAGAATATTCAAATGTTATTTATACTACAAACACATTGAACCAACCTAAGTAATATACATCATGTGGAACTAGGCCTTTAAATGTCCCCGGTATTCTGTATGGGGGGGGGGGGGCAATGAAACCTCACCCTATTTTTAATTTCGTTACACATCTTTATCCGCGTAAGTAAAAGACGCAGTTCAGCTCATATGTTTACACCCATTGTTTGCCTAATTTGGACAATTCTAAAAATGTACGAAACTGTCATATTTGCTTCTTCTCTTATCTTAGATTAAATTAAAGGAAAGAGAAATTAGTATACTTGTTTACTTCAAAGAAGAAAAGGTCGGGAAAAAAATAAATAAAAAAAATAATAGGATATTGCCATTTTCATATTTTTTGCTACAAATTCGGAAGTATATAGGCCTTTCTAAAATCCGCGCCTATCGCAATCCTACAGGTTGGGTTAGAATCCCATTCAAATATGCTTTGCTCTCTCATATTAAAAACAAAATCGGTTAAAAGATGAAGCAGTCATTGTCGGCAAAATTGATAAAAGTACATATTTTTTCCAATAATTCAAAACATACTGAAAATGTAGCAATAATTTGGATGAACCGGTATTTGTTTTTCTTAGGGGGGGAGGGGGGTTGGGAGGGGGCGTACTCAGTAGTACCACTGTTTATACGACCGTAGAAAAAAATGATCGTTTTTTTTTTAATTCCAAAATTATGACCGCATATCTTTAACGCTTGTTTACACATAATTGTGCCAAGCAGAACGGAAAAGTGAACTAATTCTTGCCCCACTTGATCTCTATACAGCATTCGACAATATAATACATTTAATAATATAATACATTATAATACATTATTATGAGAGTGGAGAAGAACTGACGAACGAAGAACATGATTTACGAAAAGCCATGAGATCAAGAAATATTTCAACAATAGTGAAGAACTGTTCTCTCAGCAGACTGTTATTTTGGCTTCTTTTTGGAGGCAAATCTGCGGCACATTTTGATGGACGGAAACCAATCAAACAATAGTATATGGTTTGCTCTATGGGCTATCAAGTGCATTTTTTACATTGTGCAAGATTATTAAGAATCACGAAAGTATCAAATGCATACCATGACGCCATTCCCCCTTCCACAACCGATATGTAGAACTTCCCTTAACGCGAATAGAATACTGATCAGTATATAGGGATGGCGAACCAGGTTACCCCGTTTCGTATAAAAAAAAACACACATACACACACACTCATAATGTGCCTCTATTCCCAAAGAAGAATTGGTCCTTTCAATGCATGATCAAAGTTACACATTTCCCAATTTTAATTTAAAATTTGCCCTTATTTAAATGAAACAAAATTGCGAAAATTAAATAAAAGTCTATGAATGAAGTTTAACTGAACTTTTATGTTGCTATTGTTAGTTTGGATTTGACCTATATCTTTGTTATTCTATATAGTATACGTTTATATATTTTGTTTATAATTGTCTTATCTAGTATTTAATATCATTGTTATTTTCTGTTATTAACTTACGAAAGTTTCTTTTACTTGTAAAGCACTTAGAGTTTACTTTTAGAATAAATGCAAAATAAATGTAAATTTAATCAAATAAATAAATATTGTATACTCACGATTGTAACTCGGTTGTCAATAAGTTTCTTGATAACTTCTGCTTGAAGGTGCTCTCCCTCTATCGAAGATGATGGAACATCGGCTGTCG
The DNA here is from genome assembly GCA_020650975.1 of Apostichopus californicus. Taxonomy (NCBI): domain Eukaryota; kingdom Metazoa; phylum Echinodermata; class Holothuroidea; order Aspidochirotida; family Stichopodidae; genus Apostichopus; species Apostichopus californicus. The sequence goes on along the minus strand of JAIPMN010001769.1, from coordinate 13,465 downwards.
ATCACAACTGTACGACTTCTCTTGCAAGGTGGTGCTTTTATTCTACGTTCATCCTTGTAATAGTGCAACAGTTTAAGGCTAAACAAAACAAATATAGTATATACATATATTAATAGATTCCAATTGTTCTTGCAAGTTTTTAAGCCGTTACTTAAATGTTAATTACATATGGTGATCGCTGACGTCATCGGATACTTTACATACTGTTTTTTTAACTAATGTAACGCTTTAACGTGTGAGCATGCGTATTAAGTGATTCAGTTGCTGCAGACGGAAGTTTACTAGCCCAGTGACGTTACACTTATTGGATAAATAGCTGTATAAAGTACCCAATAGGAAACCTTGCTGTCTGTTATATTAGCATCTACACATGCGCAATAACAAAACTAATTCTCGAAAAGATCGGACACCTGATTTGACCTGCGAGTGGGTACTACACAGGTCCCTGAGAAGTTACTTTCATGATACAGACATGACGAAGGCCTGTGGTCAATTAGAGGGGGCGAGAAAATATGGAGGAGGGGGGGGGGTGACTGGGAATATAGGATAAAGAATAAATATCATTAAATATCATTTTTTCTTCTTCATCAAATAGTGGCCTGACTAGTGCAAAACGACGATTGTAAATAGGGGAATCGGCGACACAATTGTCAATTTGGTCTCATCTGGCAACCATTTATAGAACGTTGCATATATAGCATATCGTGTGTCCAATGATCTCACCCATGCGCAGTGTCAGTTATAAAACCATTAGAAACAGGTAACAAATGTTAATATAAGTGAAAAGCTGAAGATTTCTTTGAATAAAGCCACAGTGTGACGTTACTACACTGACTAGTTAAAGGATTAGTATGGTACATGTAAAACATTGATATAATTTACTTTAGTTCATCAGAATAGTAACAGAGAAAAAAAAAACTAATTTCATAAAGTTTGTGGGATACAAGTTTGTTCTCTGTTTTGCATTGAGATTTCGGTTTCCTATATATAGTTCACATTATCAGGCCTATATGCCAATTGTAACACCCAACGGCTCTTGGTAAGTTTACAGATTATTCAACGATTTGTATATCCTATCCTCCTATCCTACCGTACCCCCACCACTCTCTCTCTATATCTTTCCCGAAATAAAAAGAAAACATGAGATATAGATAAATAATTCTAGACACTGATCATTTGATAAGTTTGTAGGCTATTCAATTATTACAGCATGACGAAAAGTCCTTATATAATATTATCGAATGTAATAAACCATTTCTTTTTACCTGTTGATTTTGTCCTTTGGCTTTTAGATGGTCAATGGCTGTTGGACTTCCTTTATCCGTGGTCGTCAAAGGTAGAATTATACCACTCTGTGGAACATGTTTCTCCTTTCAAGATTTTGATGACGTCGAGGACACAAAAAGTCTTCCATACCACTCGATAGAGCGTCTATACAGTCACATTTAAACCAATTAGTTTTAATTTTTACACTCACGACGATGATTGGGTGAATTAAATTCTTGATTTCTTTGTTCATCCTTAAACGCGATAATCATTTACCTCTCTTCTTTTTTTTTTCTTTTTTTTATTGTGGTCCATCTCTCTGTGGTCCATCTGGGCACGCTTAGCGCATTAGACAGAGACCGGAACAAAAGGACTATTTCATGCTGTCGCCAATTAAGCATTATAGCTATATATATATATATATACTACGTCGAAGATAATCCGTGACCTTACGTCAGTTGGATAACAGACATTGATATAATCACATAAGCAATGCTACCTCCCGGTAAATTCGTTGACTATTTTGCCCCCGTTTTGGTGACGCCTGAATACTCCTTTAAACACTAACAGACGCGTTGTACGTGCAAACAAGTTGGTAATATGGTCAAATCTTAATACAACGAACAAACATAGTTCCATCGACTGATAACGGAGGAAGTCTTAGAACAAAGTCCCCCCTCCGACACAAGAATTTTATTATTTCTTAAAAAGTAAAAAATGTTTACAATATCGTATAGATTTATAAAGGACAATTGCTGGTGTTGAAAGTTATCCAAATGTGTTATGTTGTTTGCATGTAGAAAGAACATGCTTTGGTTGAGTTATTAGATTAACAATTAGTCATGCAATGAGAAGCTGACGTCACCATCAAGATTAGCCTTAAAGGAGCATTCCTAAGATTTAAAATTTTTAAAAGGTGATATTAAAAAACAAAACTGGAATAGGTGTACTACATTAATATCACTCAGTCTTCCTTTCTTGTTCTTGGGCTATAACATAGCAAGACTAAAGTTCTCCATTAAAGTAATTTTTGTTTTGTTTTAAGAAGCTCATAATTTCGACCAACTTGAAGATGGAAGAAACAAGGAACAAAAGCAAAGATATTTATGAAATCAAATAGATTTGACTTTCTCCCCGCTAGCACAGCAAAGTAACGAGGTAACAGTAAATTTGTTAAAGAACTTTGGGGTGCATGAATCGGCGTTACTAAATCGGTGGGGGCCGCCCTGGTCCCAGCTGGGCTCGGCCCGTTGACCAGTGTAGTATGCGATGATACGGCTAGTATTGATGTTAAACGTGTAGTCAGTATACGAAACCGGCCCCCATATATACTCCATAGGACTCATTGCTTATTCATCTACATATTTATTTGTTTTCAACAATGTTCATAAAGTTCATTCCCGATGACCCACAAAGACGACAATTTAAACGTATTCCATGTTCTCGACAGAGAAAGGCCCGAAGGTGGCAAGTTCAAGTATCTGGAGGTCCCAAATACCAACCATTGCTCCCAAACTATGGTTGGACTTTCCGTGAGTGTGGTCCCTCCTCCATTGGGAGACCCCTTTCCGTTGCTGCACATGGGCCCTGTGGCTCGTTGCTACGCTTCTAGATACATGGCTCCCCCTCTCCCTCCCTTACTCTTTCCGAAGCCCAAACTCACAAACTGAAGATTATTTCCTCTCTCGTTATCCCCATTTTCTTTCATCGCAATCAGCTATACCTTTCGTTATGAACAAACAGATTATGAAAGTCTCTTCCTTTGCCGTAAACTTCCATGATGTTATCTTATGCTCCTTTAAATTTATTTCAGAAAATAAATCCCTTTTGTAACCAAAAAGAGAAGAGACAGAAAGAAAAAGACAAAAAATGACGCAATGTTAGAAAACAAAAAAAAACACTTTCATAAAGGAAACAAAAGTCATTATTTCGCTGTTTGAACTACCGATCGTATTAATATTCTGTGTGAGGGCTTTGGGCACGCGAACGATTTCAGCATGCAGTCCGTAATTAGTACTTTGGATGAGTATGGGGGTAAATCCGCTTTACACGGCTTTAAAGTATTACCTCTGCGGGGTTCCTTCTTTCTTTATTATCCATTGTTGCTCCAACATTTTGGGTCTCGATGTCCAAAAAAACAACCAAAAAAAAAATCTTTTTTTTCCTTTTTTTATCGTCTTCTTACGTATATGTAGCCGAGAAGTGTCCAAAAAGAAACCATATAATGTATTTATCACGGAAAATGTTTTTAATTGCTACATTACAAAAGCTGCCCCCAATTAAACGGGATGAATAGCAAACATGAAACAAAGGGAAGGGGGAAGGTTGATTTTTATTTAACAATAATTACCCATACATCACGCAAGCACCGACGTCGTTTACGAAAGGCTTCTTAATTAACGAACCAACTTTCGTTAACTAGTTGATCTTTTTTTTATTTAATCTTTTTACAACTTCAAAGCTGATCAAAACCTTTGAAATATAAACTTTTAAATGACAAACCGTACAAGAAAGTACCGTTTTCGGAAACCTTTAAATTTTTTGCAGTTGGTTTTCATTTTTTTTATCGGACGGTGACGTAAAATCTCTCACTCATGGTCTAGAATGTTCTTTTTCTTTCTTTTTAAATGCTTGTTTTGTTTGTTACGAAAGCCTTACAAACCCGGAGTCGTTCTTTCTTTCATTTCATGGGGTCACTTAAATGTCACTGAGTTTGACCTTTTAACGTCCAGCGATGGACTGACTGTTGGGACAATCTGACAGTGGCAGAGGACCTATAGAGTAATAGGGGCCCCAATAGCATCCATATAGCGGTGTAAATCAAATGCAATATTGAGTACACTTGCATTATAAATGTTTTTGTTCCAGTCCTGTGAGCCTTACCCATGTTAAAAACATATTCGGAAGAAGAGCGCTAACTTTCGCCACCTGGAGTGGGTGGGGTGGGGCGAGGACCCCATTCTTGTTTTGCTTGCTTTGGCCCTGCTGGAGGAGGGGTACAACGACCGTCTGGTTCCCTGGGTGGCTCATATCACCGCCGGTCCGCCCCTGTTATACGGTAGTACGTCTGGTAGTTTTTAGGTGCTTTTATGGACTCTAGAAATATCTTTCGAGTCGATTTTCAGATTACAACTTGGACACGTATATTTTCCTCCTCCTCCGTCTGACTCCGACTTGACTAAGCATAGTCTACAGCAGATGTGTAGGCATGGAAGCTGGTACAGATGCTTTTGGTAGCCATCTTCAATGTCAACAGAACAGTTTGCACAGATGTAGATCTCTGTGTACAACAATAGGGGGAAAAGAAGCACCGTGTTTGCAGCATACTTAAAAAAGCGTCAAATTTTCACTAAGCAAAGATCGCTTATTTTTCTCATCGTACATTCTTAGTTGCCACGTTTAAAAGTTCAAACGTGGCATGACTAGTTTGTTCAAGGAGGAGGAAGAGGGACAGAGGAGAGGCGGTGGGGCAGAGGGGAGAGAGGTAAGGGATCCAGTCTGCATAGAAGACCCTCTCCATCGAAGCTTTATGTGTATGCTATAATTCCTGCAATATGTTTATGTAATCCATATGCCCAGTTCCATCATGATAAACAACTCCACTCATCCCTACTTTGACAATCTATAACCGATTGACCCAGTAGGGTTTGTACACACACCCTTCAACCTGCAAAAATCAAAAGTATTTATCAGCACAGCCTTGTGCTAAGACTAAATTATAGACCTAACTTAAAGTCTAAACTTTATCTCTATAACGTTATATTGTAATGTTCTATACACTCTATGACTATATATTGTAATGTTCTATACACTCTATGGCTATATAGTGTAATGTTCTATACACTCTATCGCTGTAATTATAGTGTAATGTTCTATACACTATATGACTATATAGTGTACTGTTCTATACAATCTATGGCTATATAGTGTAATGTTCTATACACTATATAGTGTACTGTTCTATACAATCTATGGCTATATAGTGTAATGTTCTATACACAATATAGTGTACTGTTCTATACAATCTATGGCTATATATAGTGTAAAGTTCTATACACTATATAGTGTACTGTTCTATACACACTATGGCTGTATAGCGTAATGTCGTATATACTCTATCACTATATAGTGTAATGTTCTATACATTCAATGACTATAAAGTGTAACATCATATACTCTATGACTATATAGTGTAATGCCATATATACTCTATGACTATATAGTGTACTGTTCTATACATTCTATGCTTTATAGTGTAATGTTCTATACACTCTTTGACTATATAGTGTAATAGTTTATGACTATATAGCCCTACATTGCGGCAATAAGCTGTTAATTAGGGAGACGCAGTAGTTAACTTTGTTATGAAAACACATATCTTCATCTTCAAGTACTACAAAGTCAAGAACTTTTCTAGTCTTGGCAGAATGACTTCTTTGAAAAATATTAAGCAAGCTCTGTATAACGCATTTATTAACTGTGGTAAGTCTGAAAAATAACCCAACTCACAGCTATATTCAATGCTATGACGAGAAATCCATTGCTTCGAATATATTTACCAAATTCTGATGTCTTTTGTTGCTTGCTTTCCCCACAGGAGTGCACCTCTTGGAACGATGGCAGCTTGGTCAGAGTTGCCTCCAATGCACTAGTCAAACTGTCCCTCAAAACATCTTCATGTTTCTTCTCTGGAACAGAAACAACCCGAAAGAGATTTTTAAAAAATAAATGAAATATTCATAGCTGCTGTTGAGTTAAACTTTTGGAGGAGGAGTAGGGGAAGGAGGGGGAGGAGGAGAAGGAGAACCCTATATGATACCAATATCACATAAAATGAAGTTCGGTAGCAAGAATGGTCAAGATTTATTTTGAAGAAACAAAACTCTAATAAATTTGTGTTGTCGGATTGCTTTGTATGTATACAAGTATGCGTATGTGATTAATACGTCTTGGTGACGAAGTGTTGAAGACCCATATTACATCTGTAGAGTGGCAATGCTGCATAATCTCAATAGGCTTATTAATAATCAGCAGTTACTTTTACGACGCTTAAGCGACCAACGGGAGAAACCCGCAAGGGCTTATGGATTACAACTTACACAGGTGGCTTCCAATTCAACAATCTGAACTCAAATTTGGAATCTTTTCAATTTAGAAAGTCACTTCAGATGGGAAAACCGTAGATTGATCTTGGATGAAGAGCCCACCTTACTATGGACCGGCCGGGGATCGTACCCGGAACCTCCCGATTGCTAAGCCTCATTACTTCTGATGCTACCGCCTTTATCCACTCGGCCACAGCACCGATATTGTTAAACGTGTCTTGAAGGCTAATGTCTTAAACAATGCCGTTTATTACCATGATGTTAGATACAGCAGAAAACGTCCTTGTCTTGAGGCGGTCAAATGCATTATGCTATTAAGCAAGCATATATGAATTTTGGGCGAGTATATTATTCAAATATTACATATGAAGTTCTTTGCACAGTTAACCGATCATTTATCCTAGGCTGTTTTGTTGTGGAAACGGTTTTTGTATAGTCCATTGAAGATGTAACTGTCCAGTAAGTATCTGGACAGGGTATTCTGATTTGAAATATTGTCACCGATTAATAATTGAATTTGTAGCACCGAGAGCAGAAGAAAGAGACGTTACGGTTGTCCTACATATTCCATAAATTATTGTATGGACATCCGTATCAATTTTGTGAAAGGTGCAAGTTTGATACAGTATAGATAAACGCCTCTAAAACCAGTTGATATTTTAACTATAGTTCATAGTTATTTTTGTTATGCTAACTCATCAGACTCGATACAACTTCCTCAAAATCTTGACAAAAGTTGTGAGATATATTGACAAATATACTAACAGAAACATTCGAATGAATGAAACCTTGTCAACAAATAAAGTGATTGGTTGTAAGGCTAGATGATCAACACAATACAGGTTAAACAAAGTTAACCAAAAATGATTTAATATGGCCTAAGAATAAAATAAAAATGTATCCAATGATAAGTGTTTGGCATCAGCCATAATGTTCCCAGATTTGTAGAATTCGAAAAGAAGAAATTCCCGTCACGAAGATGTCAGGTTCGATCGCACTTAGGACTTTGTATTAGAGACAGCACCTCTATAGCTTAAAGAAATCGTTCAAAGAAAGTTTTGAAATATGTTTCTGTAGTTGAATCACAATGCCAAAATTATTAAGGCCTGGGTCAATGTGACATCTGTAAAGGAACCTCTCAAAACAATCCGTAATGTATTTAAAAGCTTTCCTTTCTAACCTTTCTTCTCACGGATCAAATTTCTACAAAGTGTATTTCTACTTTCAAGTATAGGCTGCAGGCTACTACCGTGAGATGCTGTATGTAAAGGCGATATGCCTTGGCCTATGCACATTTGGATGGAAGATCAATCGCCGAAAGTTTCCAAACTTAATCAGTCGGTCTTCGATTCACAAAATCCTTACGTGACAATTGAAAGAGACCCTTCCCCAAAACAATCCTAATTTTTTTCGCAAGCTTCACTTGAAACCATTATTTTAACGGAGCTTTTTGCTGCAGAGACTCTACACTTTCTACTAGTCTACTAGGTTACTGAAGTTACACTGAGCTGCAATTCATCGATCCCTCAATTATTTTGGCTAAGCACCCTATAGCAATGTTATCTGCTCTCTTAAAAATGTTGCATGCTAACGGGGTAAGGGTTTTCCATCAACAAAAGGATATTATAGCTCTTCAAACATTCCTACCGATAGGCTAACGAAGAAAGAATTTCGACACTGACGTTATGCCTATTTCTGTCACCGTATGTGAAATAGGCTACTAATACAGTCCATGAATACAGTCATTGAATTGTCCATACTTTCGTCCAATCACAGAAGGAATTACACATCACATGCTCTGTATCAACCATTTATAACCAGGTATAACTACATAGTATCGTGTGCAAAATAAGTGCTAGCAACGAAAGACCGCACGTGTGCAAGACGGTGTCTGTTTTTTTTTGCATTAAAAGCAGCCAAAAAACATCAATTTTGCAAACTTAAATAAGTAACTTGTTTTTCCCCTCATCAAAGCTGTCGAAAGTGTGGAAGAAAAGGATAAGAAAAGGATAAAGGCGGTGGCATTTGAAGCAATGAGGCTGAGCAATGGAGAGGTTCTGGGTTTGATACCCGGCAGGGTCATATTAAGGCGGGTATTTCATCCAAGAGCAATCTATGGTTTTCCCATCTGACTTTCTAACTTGAAAAGATTCCAAATGTAAGTTAAAATGTTGAATTGGAAGCCATCCGACGTGTAAGTTGAAAACCATAAGCCCTTGCGGGTTTCTCCCACATTTGTGGTCGCCTAAGCATCGTAAAAGTGACTGCCGAATATTTATTTATTATATTTATATTCTCAAATGGAACAAGCTTCTTCTTAGTTGATAGGGGGAGCTGTTCTTTTATAAGTGTAAAGGTGTAAATACTTAGGTGTGGGTCCCATTTGATAATGTAAAAAGCCAACTGCCCGGCATGAAGAAAACTGTAGCCGACTGTATATGTAGCTGTAAAATGAATATTATAATTACTACCATCAAAGGGGTTTAGCCCAGAGGTAATATGCAGGGTGGAAAGTGCTGGTGGAAAGTTTTAGATGAAGAAGCTTTGATGCCAAAACAATTGAAGGGACGAGTTGCTGGAGTAGTGTAGGGGGAAGGGGAAAGGGAAGGGGGAGGGGGGAGGGTTGGGTTGGGGTTCAGCCGACAGTCCCCCTAATGTTTGTATATCATCAAGCCTTTTTCTGTTTTGGATGCAATTTGTGATACTGTAATTCTACCCATCATATCACTCACAAATTACATGCAAAATCATTTGTTCCAAGAAAAAAAAGGGTCCATAGTTCTAACTAAATTTACATCAATTATTAAACATCATATGTAGACATTGATACTTGAAGTTCGTTGGCTCATTATGAAACCTAGAGCAGTGTGATGAATAAAAAGAAGTTTTCTGTTTCCATGGGTTTTCAGAGAATGACATGGCAGGAGTGCTCATTCTATACCTCTGCTCCTCGTTGATTTCAAACGATTGAAAATGGTATTCCCCAGAGATTTTGACAACATTCCCGAGTCGGTGAATTCTAATCTCATTCACACAACACACAAAATTTGATGTGCTGTTACAAAGTTTGAAATTGCTAACATTTGTAAACTGATGGAAAGGGGAAGAAAAATGAACTTTTGATCTGAATTTTTGTCTAACCTTCTGCTTTTCTCTTCACAGTTGTTCTATGTGCCATCGTGGGTGATGCTTTAGACATCCAACTTCGAACAGTGGACCCATCCTTACTATTTTTAAAAGATCCTTTTGCTTCTGAAGTCGCGGCATTCTCGGGTAGGTTGACAGACTTAGTCGGTTTAAGACCTATTCCCCTACTGGGAGCTTCACCACCTGGATTCTGTACTAAGTGCGATTCATTTGGCATTCTGGGCTCGACTCTGACCTCTGCCTTGGGGCCGGCCATTCGACCATCGTGTGACGCACTGATAGTTGTTCTTGCAAGGTGATGAAACTCTTTGCCAGCTTCCAGGAGGTACTTATCGACTCGTGATTTGAGTAACAGGTTAGGTATGGGTTTTGAGGTCTTGCTGAAAGTGATGCCCGTAAATGGATCACATGAAGGGCGTCCCCACTCGGCCTCTGCCGCCGTGTGCTTGTCCAAAGTAGTTTGATCGACGGTGTGACCCGAAGGCAGAATGACTGGCAGTGACATGAGGTTAAGGGTTAAAGGATCTCTAAATTCTTCAGGAATAACTGGCTCATCTGAAGAGTTTGAGGATTTCACCGATGAGTCAGGTGTCTCTGGTTCTGATATCTCCGGGGCATTTTCGCTGACGCCGCTTGGTTTGTCATCTTTCTGTTTACAAATTGTGTGGACTTTGTCCAAGAAGGCATTCACCTCCGTCCGCGAACAAACGTATGAAGGTTGACCTCGTATTTCGAGTCTCCTCAAGCAGGGAATAGAGCCTCCATGTGTCTGTGTAATTTTGACCTTGATATGAGTGATCTGAATGAGAAATTGCGAGTACCGGTGTCTGAGAGATAGAGATAATCGTTTGCTAGTTGCACATGTCCAATGACTCTGACTGTGGTCGTGGTGTCTAAAGTCTAGTCGCTGCCTATATCTATGATTAACAAAATGATAAAGACCGTATTTATGAGAATTATTCCATGGTGACTTTCCGATAGATTGAAAATCACACTCCTCGGTTAGCTCACCGCCTTTGGAAGAGGCGGTCAAAATTTCAAACCCACACGAAACTTGATTTCCAATAGACGGATCCAAAAAGATTTCTTTGATTTCAATTTTGAAAGGAAATGAGAAGACAATGTCAATCGGAGGTTTGATGAATCTTTCAGCCATAAAGCCACCTCCAATCTGTTGCATATCCTTCTCAAGCAAATTGCTCAGTTCATAGCCTTCTGTGGAGACCGTGGAAGAGGACAAGGTGACCCCAAAAATGGAGTTGCACAAGTTGATAGCCATAGTCGATGACAATAATTTCTACCGTTATCTCGATTCTGAAAATGAAAAGAAAATGAAATAGCACCATAATTGGACTGGGCAATTAAAAACTACATTTATCTCTGAAGCCCATTTTTTTGGGCTCTTCTCTATTTTTTCTTGTTGTGCAAGATTGTGATCAAACGTATTTTTCAAATCTATAGATGTTCTGAAAAGAAAAATGTAAGAAAAATGTTTTAAAAGGTCATTGGAAGTATTGAAGCTTTGTAACCTTTCAAGCTTATCTAGTGTAGCACATACATGACAATCTGGACATGTCAATAACCTCTTTGAACTTTAATTGTTACAAAAATTAAAACCTAAAAAGTCCATTGTGAAGACTGCTCGGCATAAGATATGTTCCTGATGAAGCACTTTAGCATATAATGTAAGCATACTTGACAATATAATATTAAGCTAAAGGCCCTCTCTCATAATATGGCAGTAAGTACTGTATGTTCTATGGTCAATTGTTTATCACATTACATCTAATGAATCTTGTCATGCTGTGAAAATGGATAAACACTTATGAATTCACTCTCCGCCTATGTTGCATTCTGAGGATACATGTGGGTCAGACAAGGCACTATCCACTGTCAAATATGGGCACTGATAATATTTTCAAAGTTTCTTCTTTTTCTTGCAGTGTACATCAACTTTATTGTATACAGTAGAGCTTTGTAAGCCTTCCCAACAACACAGCAAGTCTCTTAGTACGGTACTACTGTACACTATGCTACTGACATAGTCCTTTAGAAGACAAAATTTACAGTAGCCCATTTTGTACAAGTTTGTCCAACAAGGGATTCACCATCTCCACAGTCATATTTTTAAAACTAAAACATGAAACTTTCATTAAGTTTGCCTATTGGCATCAAAAACACTTTGTATATTGTCTAAACTATGTCATAACTACCAGCACTTGGTAGTTATGTGATGAAGCTTATTGACAGCAGCATAGCAAATTACGGTAGCAACGGTCGAGTTGAGAGCCGGCTCATTTATGCTAGTCTTCGTTTTCCTTAAATATACAATGGAAAGTTTGTGAGTAACAATGATACCCACAATGGAATAACCTTTCCTGAATACATTCTCAGTTTATGCCTGGGGGATAAAATTGACTTATTCCCCTAAAATTGATGGGCATTCTACAGTACTTGTACAACATCTGAAACATTTAGGCCTAACGTTAGATCTAGTAAAAGTAGGCTAGACCAATAACTATAACTGACACTGGACATTAATTACTGTCTTTTGTGTTTGGGGTTTCTGTTACAGTTGTCACAGGCATTGTTAAACAGTATTTTGCTCGTTGAAAAAATAAATTTGAATTGAATTGAACAATAATACTGTACGGTGGGGCCTATTGACCCGGCCGCCGGGTGAATAGCGAGCGGAGCTTATCGGCCCGGCCGCGGGGTGAATAGCGAACAGTGTGGCTTATCGACCCGGCGGCCGGGTGAATAGCAAGTGTGGCTTATCGGCCTGGCGGCCGGGTGAATAGCGAGCGGAGCTTATTGGCCCGGCCGCCGGGTGAATAGCGAACAGTGCATGCTAATCGGCCCGGCTGCCGAAATGAATGGCGCGGTGACGTGCCATTAGGCTATTTTTAGCCCGGTGGTATCCGGGAGAATAGCGATTGCGTTTGTTTGTGTGGGGGTCGATCGCCGCTGATGATCCTCAGACTGAGTAAGACTTAAATCCAGCCGTTCAAAATCTCCAGCATAGCCTAAGTTGAGGGCTGATTATTATTTATTTAGGTTATGCTGTGTGACTAAAATTAATGAATTTAGGCTAGTGAAGGACCCGGACATGCCTGTTGTCAAAAGTAAAAGGGCGTTGTAGCATATGGACGGCAATCCCGTGGGAGGGGAGAGGGGTCCGCCATTATTTGAAAAGTGCTGACTACTGACTGAACTTGAGAAAAATACACAGAAGGATACACTTCCACTGCCTTGCTAAGATCTTCAAAAGAGTCAAATTCACATCCAACTCTCAGGTTACCTGCCATTCCTGGCCTAGACAGTAGGCTGCATTCTGACCTAGCCCAGGCAATTGCAGACTTTAATAGCCCGGCCTACTGAACACATGCGCTTGCCCTGCCTGACGTACGTACGTATAGGCCTACACAGTAAATTTATATGAGATCCAGGACTGTGCACAACTTGGCATGGTACCTGCATAGAATCCACATAATGCCATGCTGTATGCACGTTTGTTTTGCTTGCGTTTCCATGGTACCATCTACAGCCGGGTGAATAGCGAGCGGGGCTTAGAGGCCCGGCGGCCGGGTCAATAGCCACTACCAATACTGTACTGTAGCCTTGTGTCGTGGAACTGGTACGCCGTAAATTTCGAATATATACAGTCAGGATAGAAATTGTAAATCTAGAATTAGTATATCATTAACAAATAATACCTCCAAAACAAAGTAAATCACACAGTAGGATGTCATTACTGATGTTTACTTCCATGATCTCCGGGTAGAAACGTTGTTTTTAACATAATTTTACGAACAGTTGTAACTTGTAGTTACGAAAATCTTCGGAATGGATGTATGCAAGTATATCACGACATATAACGCACTAGTGACCGGTAGTCTGGAAGAAGGCCAAAATATATACTATACATGGGATTATATATATCTAAT
>JAIPMN010001768.1:5726-18654 GCA_020650975.1 Apostichopus californicus | reverse complement strand
GAACCAGATTGTGTAGCATTGTAATCCTGCCGTACACAATATCGTTACAGGTCCATTCAGAATCATGATGCATTGAGAGGAATTTTATTGCAGATGAAAAGAACTGTATGTGTTTGTTATCGATATCCAAGTTACACAATTATCTCTCTTTGTAAATTGAAATATTTGATATGAGGTCGGCATAAAATCCAGTGTGACCACATTGCTTTGGGTTTCCTTCCTGCTACAGGTACAAAGGATCAGAAGGGCTGTTCAAGGACACCGAAGACCTGTGAGATAATTGATTCAATCCCAGACTCAGCTGGGTGCAAGAGAGGCCAGGTATATATCAGCCAGAGAGAAAGAGGGGTGGGGGTGGTGAGGGGGTAGAAGGGGTGGTTGGAATTGTAGAAAAGTATTGGATGGTCAATCATATTTTTGAGTAATGGGAGTTATAGGGTTTTTCTTGCTTCTTAGTTATCTAGCTAATGAAATACCAATTATCAATCAAAGGTAACAGATACCAGGGTTTTTTTACCTCAATTGTCAAGTAACCCTAAACTTCAGATGATATTTTAAACTTTCTGACAGTCCTATGTGGGATGTATTGTTACTGTAAAGCAGGCATGAGCTTTTCTGCGAATTCGCGTAATAGCCGTGATTTCTTTTCTGCACCTCTCAATTTCCGTGAATTCTAGCAACAGCGTTGTATCTTTTGATCCGTCGTTCGCATGATTTTCATTACCTAAGGATATCCAACCTGCAGGGGGACAAAAACTATTATCCTAACATACTGTAGCATACGCAAACTGGAGCCTATACAGCAATTTTTGCAAAGTTCTGTGATTTTTTTTACCCCAGGCTCATCCCTGGTAAAGTCATGCAAACACTGAGTTTTTAGGGAAATAAAAACCCAAAGATGGATTTTGTGTCAGATTTGTCACAGTTTGGTGACATCATACCTGACCGTTAGAGGGAAGATAACTCAGAAGTAACAGAATCCATTATTTTTTAGTCCATTAAAAAATTTGTATCAGAAAATAATGAAATTTGTTATAAAATCTCCAAAGGTTTGCAAATGAAGCAAGAACAGAAATATTAAAACTGATTTTGTGGGACACAAAATCTTTCTAGTTTGGAGTGGTTTGTTCAAAACTAGGTAATAATAAGCAGCAGAGAACACATTGATTTCATTGATTTATTGATATTATTTGATTGAAGGGTAAAACAAATAACGGCTTTGGATTTTTAATGTATGCATGCAGCTTTAAAGAAAATGTCTAAAATTTATGCAAATGAGGAAATCACGTCGGCCAATGGTTAGAACTAATCCACAGAGCAAAATCATTTGTGTACTTTATGAAGCTTCAGATTCTATATAATAATACCCCCCAAAATGTATGTCTTTGCAATAAGTCGCCCTTTTTTACTTTTGGGTATTTTTATCTCGACATCTCCATCTAATATCGCATGTAATTGTTATGATAAGAGAACGTTGTTATGTTTGATGCATTTATACTTCTAAAATTTACTAAATTCCCTCATTCTCATTCCAGGTGAAATTTTCAGTGATGCATCCAGGCACCCATGTTTGGCCCCATACAGGACCCACTAACTGCCGGCTACGATCCCATCTCGGTCTGGTCGTGCCTGGTGGATCAAGAATACGGGTAGTGAATGAGACCAGGTAAAGCAAACATAAACTTCTACCATACCCATAGCAACATTAGTAAAGAAATGGAAGTGGCTGTGTATGTGTATGTAGGGAGCGCAACCAACTAATGGCTTGATAGGTCAGTAGAGCGCAAGGCTCTTTAACTTTGAGGTCGCTAGTTAGCATCCCATTGTAGACGATAAATTCTCTGAGACAAGGTAAAGGCAACATAAATGTCTTCCTTACCCATAACAATATTAGCAAAAAATGGAAGTGGCTTTGTATGTAGGGATCGCGACCACTTAATGGCTTGATAGGTCGCAAGGCTTTTAACTTTGAGGTTGCTAGTTAGAATCCCATTCTAGACAATTCCTTTCATCTTTTTTTGTAATTACTTGCAGTTGTCTAGTCCCATGTTCGTTGTTGATGTAATATCACTAACAGGAAAGGCTGACTTTGTAATGAGAACCTCCAGGGAATGCTAGCAAAGACGAGCATTTCTCGGACTGGCTAGTAGCCTCTCGAGCTTGTTAGTCGATCGCATGTAATATTTTCTTGGCGTTCTTAACAGTCATTTTGTTTGCATATTCATGAGGTCATTGTGTTTGCATATTCATGCAGGATCATTATGTCTCCTCTTTTATCCACATTCACAGAACCTGGGAAGAAGGAAAAGTTTTAATCTTCGACGACTCCTTCGAGCACGAAGTCTGGCAAGAAGCAGAGACTTACCGTCTGGTTTTGATCGTCGACTTCTGGCATCCCGAGCTGACGGAAAACCAGAAGAGATACCTAACACCGATATAACACAACGACCCACCCCCCCTCCCTCCCCCTTCACCATTCCATCCCACCACGACCCTATTCAGACGGTCATCACTGCTGCTGCTTCTGTAAGGAAAATCAATGAGAAAAGCTCAAGGTTGGTCAGTCTATGTTAATAGTGAACGAAGAGAAGGAAGATGAAATTGAAACAGTGGTGCTTGAAGGGAGAAGACACTGCTTGAATGGCAGAATATGAAAACTTCCACGGCATAATCGCAAAACGACATCAAAGAAGGGAACCAACAAATTCTGCAGTGAGTTTTCCTAATCAGTGATTCGTGTTAGTTCTCAGTGATCAGAATTAGGTTTTTTCACCTCACCCCATCTTAGCAGTGTAAACTGGTCTGAGAGAGTAAAGCCAGTGTCAATTACCTGCCAATAGTTGATGGGTATAAGTTTACCCATCCCCCAACCCCCACCCCACCTGTGCCTTTTTTTACAAAGCAGTGTCATCTCAAAGAGGGTTGGTCACACAGTCTTGTATTTTAACAAAACCAGGCCACCCTGTCCTTAATTCCTCCAGGTACCTATCCCAACCCGACCCTTTTTCTCCCCCCCCCCCTTCAATCATAAAGAATGGGAGGAATTAGATGTTAAGAGTAAATAATAAAACAAACAGAATTCTCTATTTGCCAAAAATGATACATCTTTTGATGAGGATAATATTGAACGTGTTCTCACTTATCTCAATAATTCTTCCCTACATTTCTCAACTCGTTTTGTTTTGTTTTTTTGAGGGGCGGCGGGGGGGGCGTCTTGTGATGCTTGGATCAGCAATATAAACCACTTCAGAATATTTAGTAAGAAAAAGTGTGTAACTGTATTTTAGAAGAAATTGTGTCACCACGATTATTTCGTCTAATACTTGACACAATTGTGACTGTGTTTTGGTTTTGTTTCTTTTCTTTTGTGAACAAATCGACCTCACCATGTTTACAGTACAGTATCTTAGTTGGATGTTGGTGTCTTTACATCAATCTATTTCATTAATGTCCACCATATTAAATTTGGAGGTCGACCAGTCTCTAGGCAACATCGTTTCACCATGTTTTTTACATCCATTTTATTATCTTTCTGGACTTGTTGCTTAACCATGAGAGGACTTCAACGATACAACAATTGGCATTTTCAGGAAGGACACTGTGTCAACGTAGACAAATCACGACCTTTGACCTTATCCTTTCCCTAGTTACTATGAATTATTTGCAAAGCATTGACCTTTACCAGATACGATTCCTCCAGTAAGCAGCAACCTTTGACCTCTTCAAGAGAAAAATCTCAGACAATCGTTTTTACATCCATTTAATTATCTTTCTGGACTTGTTGCTTAACCATGAGAGGACTTCAACGGTACAATAATTGGCATTGTCAGGAGGGACACTGTGTAAACGGAGACAAATCACAACCTTTGACCTTATCCTTTCCCTAGTTACTATTAATTATTTGCAGATCATTGACATTTTCCAGACATGTGTTCTCCAGTAAGCAGCAACCTTTGACCTCTTCAAGAGAAAAATCTCAGACTATCGTGGGAGGTGAGAGTAATACTGTAGAAAGTATGTCGCCGAAAAAATGAACAATGGCAATAGAATAAAAGCGCCAATGAAATATAATCAAATCAAATGTACGAGGAAATCAAACGAAATTCAGTTACCACATGAGTGTTAATGTTCTGATGATATTTGTAATGTGTAACATCACTTGTGTCCATTATATGACATTTTATGAAGGTTGATATGCGATTATTCTCGAGTGACCTTTGACATCATGCATATCATTATAGCTCTCATTATCTGGAGAGAAAAATCATGGTCTGCATTAACCTTTATTTCAACTCTAAAAAAGCTCATCTTTTTCTCTTTTTCTTATAATTTACTACTCTAGCCTTACTTTTTGATAACGTTGGTGATGTGCAAAACATGCGATAAAAAAAAACTTCATTTTATGCAAACTATGTAATTAAAAGGCTTAATTTTTTGGAAAACATAAAAACCTAAGTTTCTATGAAAGCCAAAATTGTAAATGGCTTTGATGTCAGTTTTTTCTTTATATGAGAACAACCTTTGTTAACATGTGTCATGCTTTCATTTGAGGCATTACATCATCGACTTATTAACATTAACGACTGGAACTTGATAATTCAACACAAGTAAAACATCTCTTTAAAATAATTTTATGGCAAACATGAAACTAAAAAAAAAAAAAAAAAAGCAAGGAAGCAGTTTTAAAATAACTGAAGGTTTGTTTTTGTAATTATTTAATATGCTTTATATGCTAAAGTGTCTTTAGAGAGTGCAGATATATTATGGTCAACAACTGGACATTTAATGTGTATGATTTAATGCAAACCCAAGAAAGCAATCTCATTTTATAGTCCTCTGCACTGGATAACTCAGTAAGAAAGTTTATATATATATAAATATATATATATATAAATATATATATATAAACACAAAGATTTCGCACTTTAAATGCTAATAAACCAGCCTTTTGCAATTGACTGACAATGTACCAAACCTACTCTATGGAATTTCAATCAAAATTGAGTTTACAGTTATCACGGACAAGTTACAAGCAATAAAAAAAAGGTGGTATTTGTATTTAAGTGTGTATACCTAACTTCTGTGAAAATCGTATGTAATGTCATGTGCTCAGTAACAGTGTGTCTGCATTGATGTGCCCTGTGACAGTTTAGCTACATTAACGGGATGTTACAGCCAGCCTACATTGACATGATCTGTCACAGGGGAGCGTACATTTATGTGCCTTGTTACAGTTGGCACACATTGTACTGGGCTGTGACAGTGGGCCTACATGGATGTGCTCTGTGACAGCGGGCCTACATTGGTGTGCTCTGTGACAGTGGGCCCACATTGATGTGCTCTGTCACAGGGAGCATTGCCTTGTTACAGTTGGCACACATTGTACTGGGCTGTGACAGTGGGCCTACGTGAAAGTGCTCTGTGACAGCGGGCCTACATTGCCTTGTTCTGGCAGTTAGCCTTCAATGATATCATTTGCGATAGTCTGTCCTAGTGAGACTGTTGATACTCTCAGTGACAGAGATCTTCCATTGTCATGCTGCGTGACTGGGCCTACATGTATCAGTGCTGTGACAGCCAGTCTTGATTGATTACTGTGACAGTGAGCCTGCATTTGGTATGGCCTGTGACAGTAAGCTTACTTTGATCTGCTCTGACCATGAGTCTGCATCAGAACCAGCTGTGACAGTGAGTCTGCATAAAAACTGCTCTGTGACAACAGTATGGGACATGCCTCGTGAACTGCCTCGAAATTCTAAGTCACAGTGAGCAGGGCATTGATGTACTATGTGACAAAGGCCCAGATTGATGAACTGTGTGACAGTTTGCTATATTCGATATATCGATATAATATGGCGTGTGACAGTCTTAGGAAACTCCCAAGTCTTTCACCAAATTTGCAGAAGGAAAGGTCTTCAAAGGGATAATTAATATCAAAATCTCTTTTTGCTTTTCGTCTTTCTTATGTTTTGTCATCGTTAAACAGAAGGCTGACGATGCCCTTAAATTCTCTGTCCGCTAAGTTTCAATGCATATATAAGTGTGTGTGAAAAATATAAAGTGAAGCGTTACCAGCAGTCTATTTTTGCAAATGTTCTTCAGGTTTCAGAGCTCTTTATATATATCGCTTAAAATTATAAAAAAAAAATGAAATTGAGCGAGCAAATTTTACATCGGTATTTGAAAGTTGCCATCTATCAATTTTATGAGCGGAACAAATCATTTTCTTCTTTTGCAATTTCTATATGAGCTTGTTATATTACTGTTGTTGGTTTGTTGTGTAATTTTATCCTGGTATTGTGTAATAGTAGTAAAGTTAGCCTTGTGTGACATCTCGTAGTTTGACGCCTGGTGTACTTTGCATGATTTGTGATATTTTATTAATCCAAACATCCTGTATCAACTGTTTTCACACCTTTCATATATATAATCCTTGCTTAACTTTCTTCTCTTTTGGGGCGGGGGGGGGGGGTGGGAGTAGCGGTCCTTTAACAAACTTACCAAAATGTGTCTTCCAAATTTCCTTAAAAATTTTTTTTTTTTTTCAAATGGTGAATGTTATTACTTTATT
Organism: Apostichopus californicus; assembly: GCA_020650975.1. NCBI lineage: Eukaryota > Metazoa > Echinodermata > Holothuroidea > Aspidochirotida > Stichopodidae > Apostichopus > Apostichopus californicus. The sequence continues at coordinate 12,083 of JAIPMN010001768.1, read as the reverse complement.
TTTTTTACTATTTACAATTTTTCATTTGGTCGACCATCTGGAATCATCGTACAAATGAATAAACATTTCTTAACTTTTGTTATACATGTCTGTTTAGCCATTGTTGTAGTAAGCAAATGATATTCAATAATAACTGAATGTAAACTACTGGTGAATATCATGGATCACAAAATAATACTGACTGTTGATATTGTTGTAAAGTTAATTATCCTTAAAATACAAAATGACAACATTTTCGAAGCTTAACAGTGGATTTATTAAGAAATGGTATTTTTTTGTTTTACAATAACCATTTTGTGGTATAGGAAACATTTATTTGATAAACTTTCGATCTATTTTTGGTGTTTTCTCTCTTCTGCCCTTCTTTATGTCTTGGGTTTGTTGCTATTCTTTTTCTCATCATGACAACTGCGATCGTTGCATATTTCTCTATACCAACCCTGGCTTCTATTAACAATATTCCTGCCAAAAATGTATCAATATATCTATATATATATATATATATATTTTAATACTAGACTAGCCACCCTTGTTTCTTAACGTAAGCCTTGATGTCGTCTCACTTTTATAGCGAACAAATTCTATCTTCATATTTATACCACTGGTCTCTCTATATGTCATTAAAACACATTCTTTTTGTTAGCAATATACATCAAAAATTACACAAACACACACTGATTGCTATGACAACAGCAAAATATGCACCTGAGTTGAATGAGAACAGCTGATACTTGTTAAAGGAGACATCCCGTCTCTCGTAACTTACACTTGTTAAAGGAGACTTCCCGTCTCCCGTAACTGATACTTGTTAAAGGAGACGTCTTGCAATAATAAAGACCGAGTAGTTTGACGGGTTTGGAGAGTTCAATTTGAACTACTTTTGTGAACACAATTCAAAACCACACCATGCAGGGTCAACGAAAACCACTAAACCGTATATCAGGAAAAGTTGGAATTCACAAATTGTGTATTATTATGAGGCAATTGTCATTCATTGTTTCACCCAATTACCTGAATTGCAGTCAACTTTAACGCATGCGCGGTAGTTAGGATATTTTTTCCCCCCTTCATCGGTTGATTATTCTGACGAAATCTGATATTTGCAAGATTGGCTTCGTCATTAACTGTACACAAATGAGCTGCAAGTCACTATATTGTCCAAAAAAAAAGGTGCCAATGTTTATAATAATTCTTTTTTCTTTTCTTCTGTTTTCTTTTGAAGGTAAACTTATTTTCTTGGGCAGGAAGTTGGTGCTATGTGTGTATATGTGCATTTAGCTTTCTTTTCGTATGCATAGTTTTTGATATTTCCTTCTAGACTTTGTGTAACGTGTTTAACATAAACCACCTTGTAAGACTATAAACTTAGTTCTATGACTATAATGCCGGTAATTTCCTACAAAAGTATACATTAAATTCATCTTTTTCTCTGTAACGTTCGCCTCCGAAAGTCAATAAATGTAAAAGTTTCTACTAATGACAGTTTGTTTTTGCTCATCATTTTCTCATTTCCAAAGTATTTTGATATTCGTGCAGAGTATTTAATGCTGCTACTTTTAACAGAGCAGTACATTTGTCTGAAGAATATACGATTTCTGTGAGTTGCTGAAATATACAGTCCAGACACTAATAAAGGAATGAAGGAACACAGTCTTTTCCAGCGAAAAAAGTCATAAAGTTTATTGTGAAAAATCCGGTTTGGATACGATGCCGAAAGCTCAGTAACCTTTCAATCTTGCATCATTACTTCATTAATATTCATGCAGGGTGGAGGCTTAAGGAGAATTCGTGGAAAACGGCTTGTAAACACAATATCTCAACAGAAACATGTAGAATTAATGTCATGCTTGGTAGGTAGATGCTCCATGATGTGTAGATGAGCCCAATTGTTTGTGGTTCCCCATCATGAATATCAATGTGGATGGGGCTTACCATAAAATTTGTAAAATGCCAATACCTCCTCAACCGGAGATGCGATTTAGTTTATAGTTGGCAGTAGCGGAGCGTCCATATAGTCAGGGGGGGCGGATGCCCCCCTGACGGACTCAAATGGACTGCTGGCGCCCTTTTCAGCTTTTTACCACTTTTTACTTATTTGCGATTATTGACTTTTTTATTGCGCTCTCATCTACCTATTGACATTTGTCACATTTTGTTGATGTAATTTTCTGACAAAATGACGATGACACCTATTTATTCTTCGTTTATCTGCAAATTAGCCAGGCCCGGAAAGGGTCATTTCCGGCGATCTAGGAAGTATCTTTACTCAAAAAAGTTCTATACGCTCCGCGCCAACCTGTGGTGGCGCTCCGCTTAGATAGTGTCGAAAGCGCCCCTACAGACCATTCTCGCCCCCCCCCCTGACCAATACCCCTAGCTCCGCCACTGATAGTTGGTATGGTGATGTAACTACATATATAGTGAGTACATGTTATTTGCGACCACAAGTTTACCTTATTAAGAATTATGGGTGGGTGGAGTTTAATGGGAAATAATAAAAAACAGCATTTAATCTGCTGACCTACTCATTCTTTTACATTTGCTTGTATTAAAAACGGCTGTTCATTCAAGGTTAGTCAAAACACACTGTTCTTCATAGAATTTTATTTAGCGAGAATGGCAATGTGGAAATGGAGGAAAATCAGCCTCTTAAATAGGTGAAATAAATATACATGAGAGTAGGCTTTAAACAGATACAATAATATAACATGATATTAATACTTGTCATATATACCCAATCTGATATAGCATCCTATGAGACTTAAACCATCAATCTATTGAAATATCAATAACAGCAACACAAATACAATTTCAGTATGAATACCTGGAAAATGAATAGTTTCAAACACGAATATCAACAAGAGCATCAAATACCTTCTCATGTTACAACCGAAAGTATCTATAAACACCAATGACAATACTATGGTATTATGTCACAACATAAATCCAAATTACATGTACCACCTCATAGTTCATGGGAGCCTATTAGAGAGTCTTTAACACCAACCACCAAACGATCCCTGAGCATTATCCAGCTCTATTGTTACAAACATACATACTGCACTTCTCAAAACCTTTTCCATATTTTCCAAATATTATAGCAAAATAACCTTAAAAGAATGTTTCGGACATCACCATGTGTTTCGGACATCATAGTGAATATAACTTAATGTAAAATAGCATAAGTTTCAACTGAATGATTCAAGTTGTTGAAGTTAGGGTGCCAGCGGCGTAACGCCTATGGGCTCGGACGGGGAAAACCCAGGGGCCCCGACCAAAGGGGGCCCCCGCTGCACTGATGTACAGAACTTAGAAGAAGGGTACCCTTTTTTTTCTTTTTTTTTGAAACGGCACGTTTTCGTTGGAAAAGAAACTATAAACGAGACAATGGACATATTTTTCTGTGCGTGAATACGTTCGTCATAAATCATATGCCCCTGCAACTGCAAATCTCGTATCCTTCTTTCCGCACGACTGACTCAAGAGCCTGAGGTACACACTGGAACTTGATAGGCTACGCTGGTACATATTATAGCGAAATAGCGCCTCTAATTTCAATGAATTCGCTCTCGGTCAGGGTTGCCACATGACATTTGGCATATTTTGAACCCATTTGGCTGATGCTTTCCTCAGCTATCGGCCAAATCGCCGATGCCTAAGATTTGTGTGTGGATTTGTATGTTTTTCCGTATCAGACAGTAAATCGAATTTGGCATATTTTCCACCGTTTTGCTGATATTTTGCCCAAATTTGGCCGGTAAAATACTAGGCACGCGTTTATGTTAATTGGACATTGGTCATTTGGTCTTATTGTCCTTTCAATCTCTTAATGTATTCTAGCTTTGCAACACATTTTTTCATGTTCCCAGTATGACAGACAAGGCGGACCAAAAATGTGTCTATGAACGCAGATTTTCCCCGAAATCTCAGTCGATAAAATCCCCACGAAATTTTCCATATACGGCTTAGATTGCACCAGAGAGCTTGTAGAAACCCACGCCTTTGGGACTTCGCGCTCCGCGCTCGTGATGTGCGCTGCGCGCACATCGGTTGATTCTCCGCAGCAGCCAGGGGGCCCTTCCTTCCCTGGGCCCAGGGGCCCCAGACTCATCGTTACGCCGCTGTAGGGTGCTCGAGTACAACACCAGAATGCTTCTTAACTTTGGTGTCATTTGGCCTACATGTATTCATCTTTTGATAACTTGTGACAGTCTAAAATTATATTTTACATATTTGGGTATGAAAGTTAATGGGAACATCAAATTACTTGAATTAGTCTAGATCTGACCTCATTTACACTACAATTTTTCATCATTTAGTTGTGAAGGAGTAAAAAAATACTTTTTGGTGAATTGTCTCTGAAATTGGATGTATCATAGGATGGCACCACATTATAAAGTACATCAGAAAGTAATGCTGTAATTGTCTGCTAAATATGAATCAAGCTATTTGTCACAACCATAGAAAGCCTATTTATATAGGCTAGAAGAACTGCATCAAAGGTCGTGTGGTTACCATGCATGGACTGCCATGTGATGTGTTCCAGGTTCCATGGTCGTCTAGGCCTATTCCAATTCAAACTGGTATTGGGAAATATTAAATTGGTGGGTACCAGTTTGATATTAGTACTTCTATATATTCCAATAGGCTACTAGGCTGTTGCTTAGCTGGGCCAGTGACAACTATCTTCAACAGTTGCAGATCCCGCTCAAAGATGAAGGGGGAGGTGGGGAGGGGGCGGGTGGGCACCATTTGAAGGGGGATATAACGCAAAGTTCTTTGCAGTCAATAAGAATACCATTTTCTGAAAAATAATGTAAAACTTGATGTGGTTTTTGGTTTCGATGTAATCGTAACCTATGTAGTCGTGCTGGAGGATGAGTGTGTGTGGTAGATGTGTGTGGATGTGAAGACTAGCTTGTAAACACGATATCTCAACAACCACAAGTTGAGTCAATATCATGCTTGGTACAGTATGTATAGATGTCCACTGGCGGATCCAAGGGGGGGGGCAAGGGGGCCATGGCCCCCCAAAGGTGAGCCAAAAAGTGTTTCCGAACATCCGCTAAATCATATGACTGGAAATTAAAAAAATCGAGAGGAGTAGCAGTGGTAGCAGTGGTAGAAAGATGATCCCAACTTTGTTTTATAAATATTTTAGAAAAATTACACCTGGGAAACATTTTTTTTAGAAGTAAATTAACATCACCATTGTACACTTTTGTCGCACCAAATTGCATCTGAGGGCATTCAGCAAAAGGGGGCACCCCCTCCCCTTAGACCTCTCCCCCATATCACTCTAACGCCACTTTGGCCCCTCCCAAACAAAGGCCCTGGATCCGCCAGTGTAGATGTCCCATGATTGAAGATGTGCCCCATTGTTTGTGGTTCCACTCATGAATTTAAATGGGCGGGCCTTAACATGAAATACTTAAAATATCAATATCTCTTCAGCCGTAAAGTCCGATTAGTTTATAATTGGTATGGTGATGTAACGGCTACATAGTAATCATAATGCTGTCTTTTTCTTTTGCAACAAGAACTTCTGACTTCATTAATATTCATGCAGGGTGGGGCTTAATGGGAATTCGTGGAAAACGGCTTGTAAACTACGATATCTCAACAAACACATATAGAATCAATTGCATACATACGGTACCCTCCTCTGCCACGTTAACACACCACTCCCCCCCCCCCTATACCTTTCCCTTCTTCACACTGTCAACCGACCCTTTCCCCAAAACAACATCAGTACTAGTACCTTTGGTTGATGAAAAAAGAATATTCTCAGGACGAGAGGAGACGAATAACGGCCGGCTGGAGGAGGGGGAAGTGGATGACCTATACCTTGATGGAATGTAATATGATGCTTCTTATGGTTTCACTAAATCTATAGGAAATAATGAACTCAGTTGAATAAATATCCTTTGCACGATCCTTTGCCTATATTGCACCTGATCTATGGAATGCACTCCCCAATGACATCAGGGCAACTCCATCATTAAATGTTTTTAAAGCACTCCTTAAAACTCACCTTTTTCGAAAGTATTATTCTTTTTAAACCTCCAGTCATATTGTTTGTGTTACCATCTTGCCATCTTTTGATTGTCGTATATTAAAATTTATTTTCTATTTATGTTTTGATAGTCTTATTGTTGCTAATTTTCGGCTGTAATAGTTTAGTAGTTTAGTTTTACTGTTTGCTGTCATATTTTATTGCTTTTGTCTTTAATTTCTGAATTTTATTGTTTTTTAATAATTATTGTTAAGTTATTTATTTCTGTAATTCTTAGGATGCAATATTTTTAGATTGTATTATTTTTAAGCTGTAATACTTTTTAAGTTGTATTATTTTAT
>JAIPMN010001767.1:1649-25026 GCA_020650975.1 Apostichopus californicus | reverse complement strand
AAAATTTTCTTGTACGCTGCGCGCCAACCCGTGGTGGCGCTCCGCTTAGATAGTCATCACCTGCTCACGGGCCCCCCCAAAATTTATTTTCGCACGACGCCCCTGGTCAAGAATCCTCAGAAAGTACCATTGCGCGCAATTACAACGCAATATCTGTATGCACGTGTCCTCAAACCAGAGTTATACCAACTGAGAAGCAGTCTGTTGGCAAGCGCTGGAAAGATCATACGTCACTTGCGCATTCAAACATTTGTGGTTCATTTTGTGTATATTGTATATTTGACTCTGCACAATTGTAGATAGCAAAACCACGGACATATCCTTCACTACGAAAGAAGCCTGAACTAACAACCTACCAATGTTAATGCCATTTGACCAGACTACATGGTGTCATTAGTGGGATTGGAACTCATCTAATTGAATTGACTGGTGTCACTTTTCTAAATGCTAGCTTTATTTACATAACAATAATCAACAACACCTCTGTGTTGGCTGTAAATTTCCCTTTATACCACATCCTACCTTCCAGGCACAGAAGCCATTGACAATCTTGTGCATGTACCTTGTCACCCTAGTGTTGTTGTTTACAGTCACCTGTAAGATATCATCTCGGTGAATGGCTCAAGAACTAACACTGACCAAACAATAAATACAAAGTCAATAGGCATGGAATGGATCCCGTTTATTTAGTGTCTTATGGAAAATGCTGCCCTCTATGGATGTGAAACAAAATACCACCTTTTGTATAAAGTGCAAACAAAGAAAGCAAGATACAGTAGCATCAGCAGGTAATATACCATACAACCTAGCATGTTAACAGAAACCAATATTGAGCCTTACATGATAAATAACCAAAGCAAATTAAAAAAAAAATTGTAAAAAATAAGAAGAAAGGGAGAAAGGACAGTGTGCATAAATCATAGTAATAATTGATACTGTTTTCATGTGAAATTTACAACATTAATAGGAGTCATAGTTCAAAGATTTCAGTACCACACAATAAGTATGGCAAGAAAACCAAAATATTGACAGGGTGAAGTGATTTGCATTAACGGCTGGTGAATGAGCAATGTGATAATCAGGTAAGCAATGCAGGCTTATCATTATTAGGGACTGCCACAACATTGATGGGGGGAGGGGGGGGGGGTGGTGTGGAAATACATTGGATATGATGAGGGTGGGAGGGGTTATCCATTTACCATGTCTTGTTTTACCAGGGAATAGTTGATGGTAATTATCTGATCACAATACTGAATGTTCCAACTTATTTTTATAGTGGATAGACAGGAGCATATGGCTTACAGTGGGGGTTGGGATGGGGAGGGGGTGGGGAGGGGGTGGGGAGGTGCAAGAGTTCTTACAATTGTAAGAAAAAGACAGGAAGGGAACAGGTGAAATAAAAGCTATAAATAAGAATTAAAATGATATTATATAATTATCATTTATATATTCGATTCTGTGTGAAAGAGTGATGACTATACTGGTATGAAGAGTAATATTACCAATCAACCGAATCCCGATGACAAGTCTATCCAAACAACCGTTCAGGTCCTGACATCTGATAATAAATACTCCTACACCGAAGGTTACATACATGCATAAAAATGAACCATTCTGATAGCTACACCTGTTGTATGCATAAACATCCCTGTTTTGTTCCTGATCAGGGGAAAAACATAAAAATAAGTAAGGAAATCAAACTCCGATTTAAATCCACTGTAATATAGTAGTATAGTTATAACCAGTTTCAACTCTCAAAAGATGTGAATTTCTGGGTAGAATAATTGATAAATGGATGCTGTAATGGGTCAACTGACATTACAACCAGAAGCATGTTTCATTGGAAGAATTATCCAAATCGGCTGGTCACGTATCGTTGGAGAAACCGACAGATTACGTCTTGCTTTGTTAAGAGTCTTGACAGGATGGTACCATATGGTTCTTAATATTCCTAAAGGATCTACAACAAGAGAAAGTTCAAGTTTATCTTGCCACGATCGCTGCACATATGAAAACTTTTGAATAGTTATATGGACCCATCTTTTGTCAATACAATAGCCTATGAATGTCTAGAACCAATGAATAATCATAGCCAATGTTATTGCACTTGTAAGTAGGCCATAACCCTAGAACCATAATGGTGTGGATTTGTGGAGGGAGACTATTCTTAACACTATAGGCTACCATCATCTCCACCACATTTGGTGAGAGATCTTAATGTAGTATGCCATCACTATGTCAAACTTCTTTATCCATCATTTCATTGACAACTTTTTTTGTCCATATCAGACCTACCAACTTGTCTTTCATCAAACTATGGAGATTTCAAATGTTCCTTCTCAAACATTAGGGCAAAAAAATAGGGAGAATTGAGGGGAAATCCAACTAAAACAATATAGTGCTATAAAAATTAACATAAATACATTTTGTTATTTTTCACACATCACTTTTGCAATAATATAGGCTAAGTAAAAGTAATCGATGCGCTAACAAAAGCGTTGCAAAAAGCCAAGGGTATATTGCATTTTATAACATTATTTTCAGCCCCCCAAAAAAAGCAGACTTTCCCACGTTCCTATAAACGTAGGTGAAAACCATGTAAAACCATATGCATGGCGCATTTCCGATTCCAATTCTGGTGGGAGATCAGACCATAAAAGCGGGAGAGCGTGAGATTGCCTTCAACATGACAGCGTTGAGAGATCTGGTATATTGTTACCATAAGGGGATTCTGGGAAATTTTAAGAGAAACTCAAAGAATGATTTGCTGACAATATTCGGGTATAGATTATTTTGTAGTTTCTCCTAATGTTTCAAAGATATGCTTCTCTATACGAGTGAGTGACAACTAGCTTCAACATGGAATAATTCTTTTTATTTCTTAATAATAGTTTCACTACATCTCTGTCAGGTGGTGACTGAGACCTTAAAGGGTAAAAAACTACCATCTCAATTGATTTCCTTTACAGGTCAATTTTGATGTGATCCTAAAATCACTTAAAAACAAACTTCGGTTGTATTTTAAGTGATTTATATGTTGCATCCACTAGCTTATATCATTCTACAACCACATTCAATGGAAATCTCCCCATGGATACAACTGTTTATATCTTACTGTCACTGCTAAAACAATTGTCAAACTTGAGATGGAAACAGAAAAGAAAAAAAATACAGCAAAAAGTATCGTCGACAAATTTGACGATACTTAAGAAAAAGAAGCCAAGAATGAAAGATTAGTACTGGAGAAAATGAGAGGAATGCTAGACTGGCCACGTTCCCAATGTTCTTGGAGAGGATATAGTACAAACTAGGTCATAGGTCAACAGTTCAGTGGCCTACAACTTTACCAAGTTACCAAGAGTTTTGCTTAGTTGTTAGAAAAACTGCCAGTATCATCTTTTTGCCCACTATATACACAAAAAACCATGAGTACCATATTTACTTTTGAAGCCATTGATTACCACAAAAAAAAAAAGGAAAATGAAAAAAAGAAGAAAAATATTGTGGATTTAATAAACACAAATTAAAAAGCACACATTGCAATAAGCCGTCATCAACCTCTGTGCGTCTCGCACAATTTTTTTAAATAACCAAATTTTTAACCTCACCGATACGTTTCTTAAAAAGCAAAGGTTGCATTTACCTTGAAAATCAAACAAATAATAACAGATGTCATCACCTTTTCAGACCAAGAGGGAAACTTTAGTAAATAAACAGAAAGCAATAACACAATATTTCGAAAAAATATGTTGAACAAAGTAGTACCGGTAAAATGAAAAAAAAAAAAAATTCTGCAGTTAATCTCCAGAGTATGCAGAATAATAATAATTATGATTTTATAGATAATAATAATAGTAGTAATAATAATAATAATATTGTTAATAATGATAATATTCATAATGAACCCACTTTCTTGTGGTTTTTATATAAAGTTATTTATCTGCACATATAGTATACTGAGTTTTCCAATAAACACATCTTTTGTAATATTCCACATGATCACCGTGCTGTTGTTATTGTTGTAATATAGAAAAAAATTCAGAAATTTACAAAGCCAATTAACCATAGAATTGATACAGACTGTACAAATGTGTCGCATTTTTGTCCTAAGTATATAATCTATGTAAATATTTGCAAAGTGATCTTTTATTTATATACATATCGAGGCAAGGCACAATCCATTCACCCAATCCCATAACATATATCCAGGCCTAGCTGAAAACACACCGACCTCTCAATACACAACGACATCGACGTCATTCTTGACTAATACTCACGGTAAATAATTCACCAGTGCTGGCTACCCTTTCACGAGGTGGGTTCTTCATGTGGGGAAGGAGTACAGAGTGAATGCGGTGAGGTGGGTTAACTGGACCAAGACCAACATGAAAGGTTAGTGTTTTCATCAAGTCTCCTGTCTGTATGGTTCTTTATTCTATAGCCTACATCCGGTTTAAATCGCAGAGACAAACTGACCATCTTGTCAGTAATATATACTATGAACATGTACAAGAAACGACTAACCTTCCTAGATGTTTACAACTGATATTAACTGAAACAGCAACTTGAAATCATAGCATGGCTACAACATCATGTTGTAGTTTAGGATATCACTATATCACTTCTATTTATATAGTGAACAATTTCTTACCCACTACAGAATGAATTCACAACTGATGAAAGAAAATACTCCCATCAAAATTATCCACAGATGAGAACAGAAAAGGGTTAACTAAATACTATATTAAGCACCAAGAGATGGTTAGTGTGTGACATTAAACACTTACCATCTATCATCCAGGACCGTTCAGTCTTTAACATGCTTAGTGTATCTCCAATGACTTGACAATAGTGTCCAATCAGTCACGTCGCTGACCGGTAATTGATTCAAGCGAGTCGTTAGTTTCAGACACTAATTAATATCCAGAGGGCTTTTGTCTTTCACTCTTCTCAAGATAACAACAACTGATTCAAACAGAATTAGGACAGAGGTCATGTGACATTACAATTTTGTACTTTTTCTCAGGGAAATCTTGAAGAGTGCCACAAATAATTATGACAAATCGAGTCATTGCTATGGTACGTTGCCCAGAATGTCCCAGCACTAACGGATGTACAATACTGATATAGATAACCACTATGATTGAATCTATTTCATGTTTTCAGCAGACTGCTGGCTAGTACCATAATTTCAAGAGCTCTACTGGTCTTTATAGACTACTTGCACAATTAAACCATGTCTGTTCAACCACAGATTCATGGTTGGTTTTCTTACATGTTTTTTTTGAGTGATTTATTATTATTATGAGCAGCACTCTTTAACATTAACAAATCTAATGAAGTCACTGGAATGGAATACAGCGGCGACAACTTCTCTCAACTTCCAAATATCACGATAATTTTTTTCTCGAAACTAATTCGAATGGCAGCGACCTTAGTCAATTTACACGTTTCTACAAAAATAAGAGACTACCATTTATTTATAGAGTAGAGTGACAAGTTAATTCCATTATCAGAATCTTGATGGGAGGTGGCAGCTAGAGCCAGAGTAGTCTTGTGACTAGTAGCCTACTGTATGTATGGAACTAATTAGAGTTGAAATTGTGGATGAAGATGTTGACTATAATATAACCACATTGAACTATTCTCCTTACAATGCCCAACAGCCAAGCAGCACCCAACACCTACCCCCCCCCAGACCCTTCACCCAATAAATAAAAAACAAACCCATCATGTATTTGGCAATTTACGTCAACTGCTACTTTAGAAATGAAAGGAGGTCATGTCAACAATGGCAGTATTTCTTGATATTAATTTCAGACCAATCACATCTGGCGACCTGTGTTAGGGCTGGCCATTTGACTTTCTTTCTGTGCATCACCCTCACTGCACTGTATCAGTGTATCGCTGGACCCGTCCTCCGGGTTGATACCATTTACTCTCTTGCACCCGTCACCGTTCTCTTTGATAATCTTCGATGGGCTACCCGATGAGGACTTTGACGGAGAGCTTGCACCACCTTTAGAAGGTAGAGTATTGGCCTCTTTGGTGGGACTCTGTGGACCGGCGTGGACCACTGCATGGGTGGTGTCGCCATCTTTGCTAGGTTCTCCGATGTTAGCTTTACCGGGGTCATCCTTCACCCCGTTCGTATCTTTACTTTGGTCCTTGGTGACGGGTTGTGCATTCTCTTCCTGCGCCATTCCGTTGCCATTTGAAACTAATCTCTGGTATCGCCTTTCTTGTACAAGTTTTTCAAATCTGTCATCAAACTCCTTCTCCAGTTTTTCAACGAACTGTGAGAAATACAAATATTTGACAGTAGGTTAGAGGATGTTACCACATGCTATAGAAATGAAGAAATGCAAATTTCATCATGTTTAAATTTAAAAGATTAAGAGATGTACAATTGAAACCTATGTTCAATTATAACTCCCTATTAAAGTTACATAATTTTGTTCACTGCTAAAAGCAACACAAAGGGTAAAACTAATATCCAAATGCAAGTTAAATGTTGCTTACATAACACAAAAACCCCCTCAACTCTCAGACAATAACAAAGCTCCAGCCATGCAAATAAAACCTGAGTACAAGATACGTGGCATTATAGAACAGATATTAACTGATTTGAGAATATCCATTGCTTCCTAAAACAATATTTTATTGCTAGCATTAGCCTAGCCCAGAACACCTCCATAACATCTGCCCATATCAAATCCTATGCTACATACTGTTGGTGTTTTCATAATTCTGGAAAGGGCTAACATCGATATAATATTGCACGTTTTTTAAGGGGGAGAGGGGGCGAGTGAGGGGGGGGGATGTCACAGGAAATACTGGGAGACATTGCATTGGTATAAACTATAGTGCATCTGCTGCTGGGTGGTTGGAATGTATTTATGTAACTGTGTAATTGTGCAAGTTGCTTTATCAAAGGAAGTTAGTCTTTTAGTTAATTAAAACCATGCAGTCACAGTTTTTCTTCTTCTACGGAACGTTAAATATAAACCAAGGGCTGGATGATTACATTCTGTGACTTTGATCACATTAAAAATTGTCAGCAGGATCATTTATTGTATATGAGCAACGACAGAATAAATTAAAGTAGTTCACAATTTATGACATTTCCTTAATTGAAAGTAGGTCACTCATGTTATCAAGTGCCTTACATATACAGATAAGCGTAAAAAAAAAAAATCTACTTCAACCAAGGTCTGTGCAAGCAAGACCGTACAATTCCAACAAACCTGCCTGCTTTTACAAGTAGCTAGACATCATACTGTATAACCAGTGTTGTACAGTAGTTCTCCATCATATAACCAGTGTTGTAGTGCTCTACAAGTACCCACACTCGATGAAAACTACTCGGATGCTAGAGTACCTGCCCTCGCCATTCAGTTCCAGGACTGGGATGTCAAAGTACTCGTACTAGTACTCGATTTAAAGTACAGTACTTGGGGTACTTTACGAGTACTAGTTATGTAACTAGTTATGTAACACTGACATTAAAACAAGAAACTGCATACATTTTCCATCCTGTTCTATTAATACTATACACATCTCTACCCCAGCAGCAGTATCACACATGTAGCCTAGTGTATTTACAATGTACGAATGAGGATGATGAATGTACAAAGATCAAGAATCATTTCTGACATATATAAGGTTATAGCAGTTAGAGGTATAAGGTTCTTGTATAGTTAATGGACCAAAACCACTTGAAAAGTGCTCTGATGAAAAATTACTCCTACTTGGTACTCAGATTCTAAAGCGCTGTACTCGGACAGCAGTACTCTGTACTTGGAACCTAAGATGCACTTCTCCGACATTGGTACTCAAAACCTCAAGTACTCGAAAGTACTCAGATGAAAGTACTTGACTACAACAACACAGCATTTAACAGTAAACCAGAAATAAGAGTTTACCTTGTCACAATCTGTGGACAACAGCTCCTGCAGTTCAATCATCTTCTTCTGCAATTCATCCTTTTTATCCACATGTCGCATTCTCAACTGGAATTGAAAACAAAAGGACATCAAAAGCCTCCTGGATATTCAAATCAATTAAGATATAGGTTTGATGGAATAAATGCAGGGAACCCAAACTTGGAAACCATGGAAACAGATATGGTTGGTATGATAAATGAACAGTACAAAAAAATTTAACAGAGATATTTTTGGTGAAGAATTTACAGCTGTGGGTCAAATGAACAAGATATAGGACAAAACATGTGCCTCATATGGAATACAAACTTACATCCCGAAATGAATAGCATCAACCCTCTAGCCTTAAACATCTCTTTGCCTCTTATGAATATATTTGAATAAATTACCATCTAAAATATGTATGGCCGTAAAGTTTAGGTCTGAGAAACAATTGCAATGCGTTTATGATTCAGTTGTAGGAGTATAGGCACAGTTGAATTGCCACCACTGAGGCCCACGCTGGTATTGAAATGAAGACCATTGAGCTATGGGAACCGATATCTAGGTCACCGCACTACATCAAGCTCATTTAATTGGAATTGCAAATTGATGACAAATGATGCCAAGTAGTTAAACTTGGAGGGCCTGTAAACAACTCCGGGCAATTTGCTCTACCTCAGAAACAAAGCTACAGATATTTATACTCATATGTTTATAGTCAGTATAAATCAACATTTTGCAGGTGTTACACTAAATATGAAAGCACCAACAATCCATCTCAGATTCTAAGCATTTCAGCTAAAAAAAAAGGTGATTCTAAGAAAGCAAAAAAGTATGACAGATTAATGAAGGAAAACAAAATAAAGACAAATAAACAGAAGACAAATATTTCTCACCTCTTTTGTGAACTGCACTGTTTGACCGATATGCTTCTTCTTTGCCTCATCTCGCACTCTGAGGACATGACATCAAACAAGATTGAGGGAATGATTTATACGGAAAGAGAAATTTATATATCGATTTGTGTCTCAATAGGTCATTAGATCAAGTAACTGTGTGCTGGTTTAACAGTATTCCAACATAGTACAATGATCTCGTTTTGGTTACTGTGTGTTGGTTTAACAGTACTCCCACACTGTACAATGAACTTGTTTGGGTTACTGTGTGTTGGTTTAACAGTACTCCCACACTGTACAATGAACTCATTTCGGTTACTGTGTGTTGGTTTAACAGTATTCCAACATAGTACAATGATCTCGTTTTGGTTACTGTGTGTTGGTTTAACAGTACTCCCACACAGTACAATGAACTTGTTTCGGTTACTGTGTGTTGGTTTAAGAGTATTCCAACATAGTAAAATGAACTCATTTCGGTTACAGTGTGTTGGTTTAACAGTACTCCCGCACTGTACAATGAACTTGTTTCGCTTACTGTGTGTTGGTTTAACAGTACTCCCACACAGAACAATGAACTCATTTCGGTTACTGTATGTTGGTTTAACAGTATTCCAACATAGTAAAAAAAAAAAAATGGTTCGGTTACTGTGTGTTGGTTTAACAGTATTCCAACATAGTAAAATGAACTCGTTTCGGTTACTGTGTGTTGGTTTAACAATACTCCCACACAGTACAATGAACTTGTTTCGGTTACTGTGTGTTGGTTTAAGAGTATTCCAACATAGTAAAATGAACTCGTTTCGCTTACTGTGTGTTGGTTTAACAATATTCCAACATAGTACAATGAACTCGTTTCGGTTACTGTGTGTTAATTTAACAGTATTCCACCATAGTACAATCAACTCGTTTCGGTTACTATGTGTTGATTTAACAGTATTCCAACATAGTAAAATGAACTCGTTTCGGTTACTGTGTGTTGGTTTAATAGTATTCCAACATAGAAATATGGACTCGTTTCGGTTACTGTGTGTTGGTTTAACAATACTCCCACACAGTACAATCAACTCGTTTTGGTTACTGTGTGTTGGCTTAACAGTTCTCCCACACACTACTATGAACTTGTTTCGGTTACTATGTGTTGATTTAACAGTATTCCACCATAGTACAATCAACTCGTTTCGGTTACTGTGTGTTGGTATAACAGTACTCTCACACGTTACAATGAACTTGTCTCGGTTACTGTGTGTTGATTTAACAGTATTCCCACACACTACAATGAACTAGTTTCGTTATTTGACACATCAGCAAATGACACATTTTACTTTTCTGACTACTTAATATGCAGGGTGGAGGTGGATGAGAACAATCACAGTTGGCTCTTACGGTTTGTCATCTACTCACCTTTGAATTTCATTGCGATCTCCATCTGCACTGGAAATGTTCCTCCTTTGATCCAGGTTATGTTTCTCCATCATCTTCCTCAGATCACCCTCCTCCCTGTCATTGTCAAAAATAAAGAAATGTCATTTGTTAACAGCTGCTCCAAGTCTAATGTATCATTTGTAAAATGATTTAGTATCGAGTTAAATTACAATAAATCTGATCACATAGTAAATCAATTAAAAAAACAATTAAAAAAAACACATAAACCTCTGATATTTTCTTGAAGGTTAAATAGAAGATGACATGGATTCCTCGGTGTATATCTAAATGTTAATGTTTACGTTAATCCATTGTAGGTATATTCACAATAACTCTTCATTTATACTACAAAGCACCATTTGGATGCCAGGCAACACCATTTGTCCTTGGCAAATTTACAATGCATTGTAAAGATAGTATTACAGGCCACAAAATTCTATATGTTTTCATACAAGTTTTGTGTTTTATCTGAGCAATTGACCTAATGGTCTGTGTTAGACTTAGTGTATAGTCCAACCACTTTAACTGATAAGACCCTCCCCCTGCCCAGATGTTTAATGGGTCAATTGTTTCAAAAATTAAAGGTGTCAGTAATATCACCTTCACTGAAAACAAGTCTGCAAATCTATCAAATTAAGTTTGCGCCTGCGAAAGTTTTTTTTTCTTTGAACGTTACCGCATAGACACAAATAGCCAACAACTTTAGAAGTAATTTTATTCTCCACAAAACTTAAACATAATATAATAAATCTTAAAACAGCCAAACATTGCCAATAGCCAAACGGTAACAAACATATGAGAGAATAAAATAAATCTGAAATTTTTGTTTTGTTTTGAAAGTTTGAAATAGATGAAGAAAAACGTTTCGACTGCTCACTTCTTTTGCTGTTTGTCGAGGGCCTTGAGCTGCTTGCTATGGACCTTCTCCATCAACAGCTGTTCCAGCTCATAGCGTTGGTTGGCATGAACAAAACGCAGTTGTTTCTCTTCTTCATAGTGCTTGCGATAAAGTTCAATGAGAATATCCTCATGGTGTACCTGCTTCTTCAATATCTGTGAAGATGAGATGAACAAGATGGGTAAGAATATGAATGTATAAAGGAAAAATCCTCCCCAATCCCTCCCCACCCCCCAATGACAAAAAAAGATGGAATCCTTCCTTTTACAAATGTCCCAAATATTCATTGCAGGATCAACAAAGAAGAGTAATTGCATTCGCTAAATATGACACAAGGTAAACTACTCCATCAAGGGTTGTCTAATTTGTGATCTAATTTCACGCCTGACTTGTGTGGTCTTTGGTTGGAAGAATTATGAGAAAATTCATAGCAAGGTAGATATCTTTAAAGTGTGTGAAGACTCGCGCAAAAAGAAACATCTAATCCCGGTAATTTGACCTAGTTTCGAATGAGGTGTAACAGAAGTGTTAAACACCACCATAGATCCCAGAAAATACACACACAGCTTGCTACTGTCAGTAATAGACACTAGTGTACAGTCAGTACATACAACTGCGGTCAATACCCACAGCACAGTAAACAAACGATACAGCGATGGACATCTCGGGTCCAGCTAAAGGTAACAAGGTACGGTATCACGTTTCATTACTGTCTGCATTTTGTAGCGACACGAACAAAACGTCAATTGCAAGCAACAGAAAGTTAACTTTTTCAGATGGCCGCACGCGGTTTGGGGCGAGTCTTCAATGCCTTTAAATTTGTGGACAGTTTAATATTACATTGTAGTTTTAATAGGATTCTTGTTGGATAGGGTTGGCATTGGTCAGAGTGTGTATAGCAATAGTGATAGGGCACCTAAAGTACACATTTGAGATGTTTTGGTACTTGTCAAGCAGTCTACTACATAATAAGCAAATTCTGTTCATACTGACAACCTTATTCAGTTATTAGTGATGATTGTTTGATTTTGGAAGCTGATGAAAGTTTTCCAAAGACTATTGTTAGTTTTAAGCAATGTTTTTTTTATATATATATATTTTTTCTGTACATCAAAAAAGGATTTGGCAGCCGTTGTATGTTCAAGATTTTAATTTTCATTATTTATTTTTGATCTATTGAGAAAAAGAAAATGTAAACTTACCTCTTCTTCTTGTTCCTTCTTCATGGACTCCAAACTGCTGATGCTCTGTCTTCGTACCTTCTCTACATCACTTTAAATAAATAGAGAATGAGAAGGTGAATTCAAGTATTAAAGAGATAATCTTCATCCTATTATGTTAAGATAATCTCTTACATGAAACCAATGACATCCCTTCCCTATTACAAAATAAAAGTGCAGGTCCAGGGAATGGAATTGGTGGTAGGATGCAATCATAATCCTACACTTTTAATACTCGAATCCAAATTTTCACTTTAAGCATTATAATTCATCATAATTTAATGATTATTATTCTTTAATTTACCAAACTATCCATAATTCCTTATAATTTTTCCTCACTTTTGTCTCTTTATGGTAACATTATTTCACCATATAGGGACAAAGATGAAATCTCAGTAAGATATTTATGGGCCCCACAGTGGGTAATGGTAACCACAATAAAAAATGATACAAGAATTTAAAAAATATAAACTGATTTTAAACATGTGATTTGTGTCAAGTTTTCTTGCATATTGATGATTCCCAGTTCACACAACTAGCTACCACATAGATTGATCAGACCAGCTGTGTTATAAACTGATATATATACTAGTATAAACTGATTTTAAACATGTGATCTGTGTTAAGTTTTCAAGCATATTGATGATTCCCAGTTCATACAACTAGCTACCACATAGATTTATCAGACCAGCTATGTTATAAACTGATATATATATACTGATATAAACTGATTTTAAACATGTGATCTGTGTCAAGTTTTCTTGCATATTGATGATTCCCAGTTCACACAACTAGCTACCACATAGATTTATCAGACCAGCTGTGTTATAAACTGATATATATATATACTGATATAAACTGATTTTAAACATGTGATCTGTGTCAAGTTTTCTTGCATATTGAAGATTCCCAGTTCACAAAACTAGCTACCACATAGATTTATCAGACTAGCTGTGTTATAAACTGATATATATATACTGATATAAACTGATTTTAAACATGTGTTCTGTGTTAAGTTTTCTTGCATATTGAGGATTCCAAGTTCATACCAGCATTTAGTCCGTTCTTAATACAATTGCCCATATTGCTTGCTAACTTAAAACAGTGCTTTTTTATTCTTTTAAGTGAACCTTTCTTTAGTTTACTCTGCCTTTTAGGAAACCACAAACAACATGTGGCTAAATGTCTCTATTTGAACTATTCATAATATGCAGGAAGGGGTAGAAGTTTTTGAGTTTGTAAATCTATCACAACTATAGCTAATGGACGTCCATTAAAAATTGGGGCTGCTAAAAGCCTTACTCTGAAGTCAAGTACGTTTTGCTAAATGAATAGAGCAAATAAAAAAAGTAGAACAAGAAAAAAAGAGAAAAAATCAAAGAGACCTTTTTTCCTAAAATTTTGATGACAGAAACATACTCTTCAGATATTATGAAGCCCTGTTAAAATGACATTGCAAATTGAAGCCAAAATAAATCATTTCAAAGATCAAACATGTTATCAAACTCAATTATAGAATATTTAGAACGGGGCAAAATTTAACCTCAATTTAAGTTCATTATTACATCCAGCATTGCAAGTAATAAAATTATGTGGTGTCAATATTAAAAGACATGTGCTTTCGTTACTAAAACAAAGATGGAATATCAAAATAGATAACGGAAACTGGAATAAACTGTCTCGTGTTACGAGACATTGAATGTTTTACCATGTGATGAATATCCATGCCTTACAGTATGAACCCATAAGTCACTTTATATCACAGTTTTGTATGTTACAAGTCCTTCTCTGTGTGGGAGTGATTCGATCGCAAGTAAAAAGATCAAATCTCTCTTGGATGACTGTCCACACATAATGGAAAGTGACCCCTTCATAACTCAAACATGGAATCTCAAAATAGAAAATGGAAACTGTCATAAAGTCTCTCGTCTGTAATAAATGTCTCTCGTGTTAAGAGAGACAAGACGTTGAATTTTTTAATCTTTTGTTAATCCATGTAATGAATATTCATGCCTTACAGTATGCACCCATAAGTCACCTTATTATCACATTTATGCATAAATGATAGAGTATATCCATAGGAAATACATTTCCCTGAAGGAAAAACAAGCATTTCCTAAACATATATCCTAAACAAGTAAGAACATTTGCTTTGAATATTTGTGAGTGAAAATGTTGACAAATTCTGTGACTAAATTTTGCATGACATATGGAAGACTGTGACTTGTCCATAACCAAACCCTCTTCATGCAAAAACTAAGAAACGATGAAAAAATAACCAGTTGATGGAACCGGTCTTACCCATTTTCTGACCGCAAACATAAATAGAAAACTAAAATTCTCAGCTATGCTTTCATTCCATTTAGATGATTGAGGTTCTTTTATACCCTTCACCAAAACAGAGTGACAACCCAAGATGAGATAATCATTCACGTGAATCAATCAATGTCTGAATTCCTTAAGTCTGAAAAAAACATCTCTCTGTGCATCATTGCCCACAATGTGTGACTGAGAGGCAGACGAATGAGTTCCTTTACTGAATGGACTGGTGTCGAAACTCCAAGGAGGAAAAGCAAAAATTACCACTTTCATATCTCTCACTCTTCAACTTGTCAGCTTGACAAATTGCTAATTTCTCCAGATGAATGTCTGTGTACAGCTGTTCCAAATGATGTTTTTGTGTGTTGTGTCTGACAGCCACGCTCCATTACACATTATTGATCACAACATTTCAAGTTTAAAACTGGGAGATCACAGTTAGGTATTATCACTTTAGGTTCTTCTAACCTTGTGCGCTAATGAACACTTTATCTTTATAATTATGTTTAAATATATTTAAAAGGTACCAGGCAAAATGAGACCTTCATATCTATATGTTTGAGAACGTTATTACCAAACTAAATTTTCAGTGTGACATGTTGCTTCTTTTTGGCTTACACCTTGTTTTGTAGTTTTTTTTCTTCTGGAAAGCAAGTAGTTTTATAGGTTCTAAAGGATTAGGACGATTATTAACTTGTTCCTAATGAAAGTTGGGAGGGGTTATTATGCTGGTGGGACCGAGTTATTAAATAAGTGGACTACATTACAATAATTAAATGTGGGAATAGTTTATTGACTATCCATTCATGTAGCCTCATAGCAACATCCTTCACCCCTGAGCAAACCATTCAACAATTGTTTTTTGGCAATTTGAAGATAAAAATATTCAGGTCAGAAAAAGTAGAAATACTGAATAGTTTGTAGTCGTTAGTGTTTGTGTATAGAGGAATCTATACTTACTCATAACCTCTGTGATTGATGTACTAATATATTCTTTGCTACTTGCTGCTTTTGGCAGCAGACACACATATAGATATATAGAGACAAACCTGCACATGTTTAAGAAATTAGTGTGCGTTTTCTTAATAGCTTTACAATTTGTTGTCTAATCTACGTTTCATAGCCTTTGGCAGTTTAGTAGAAGAGTACATACTACAAGAGAAGAAGCTAAAATCATATACACAAACATTACATAGATCTATGTGGTAAAATGTGTACAAAAAGTCACACTTTTACGATTAGACTGATTCTATGACTCCAACTGTGCAAATTTATGTCGCCGTTCTGAGTTCAGTCAAGAATGATAAACAATAATCCTGTACAATATTTGCAGATACTGTGCCATGTTTCGTAGGAAAAACCATGAATGACTTTATCTCCAGTTTCTCATTTTTTGGAGACTTGATTTTCAGTTATTTGCCCCATACTGCATGATTTAGATGAGCAGTGGCATAGCCACAGGGTTGCCCCCTGCTCTCCTCACCCCCCCCCCCCCAGCAAAATGGTCAAAATTTGTGTCCTACTGGAAAAGTTGTCTGCAGCTAACATTTACCCCTAGCTCCGCCACTGGGTATTGATGAGTTTCTGGTCAGCCTCAAATACTGTTTACCTCTGTGCAAGTGCAATGGTTGGAGTCACAGAACTGCCTATTGGTGTTATGTGTGGAAGTATATAGTACAGTAGCTCATGGCAGCTACATATGGAAGACATAATTAGTTAATTTACTTTCCAATTAAAGCGATAAAGTTTACCATGGACGACTCATTAATTCATTTGCTTGCAAAAGTTCTACATGGAAAAATGAGGCATTAGTTATGGAAAGCTTTTAATGGAAAACTTAAAAGGTGCATTTTGTGTTGGGTTGTATTCAAAGTGGTGTGACTCTGTGAGAGATGCCTGTACTAGTGAAGATCATAGTTATTTATCGCACATGACTATCCTCTCATGGAAAAATAAGTAGAAAACTTGTCTTTAACAGATGTCTTCAAAAATTGTCTTCAAAAGATAAACAAAAACAAAGTTATTTCTTGAGTTCATCCTCATTTAGATAATTGTTTTCAATACGTAGAGTAAAAAAGGTAGACAAGACCATAAATCTTGGAGGTATCACATTTGTTCTCTTGACTCATGTTTGCTCCTATGTTAAATATGTTTTGTATGTTACAACTTCTTCTCTGTGTGGGAGTGACTTGATCTCAAGTAAAAAGATCTCTCTTGGATGACTATCCACACATAATGGAAAGTTACCCCTACAACACTCACTGGCAAGCAGTGACATATCCCAAGGCAGGGGGGAGGTGAAGGGTCACTGATAATACTAAAATGTTGATCCATGTTCCAAGAAATGCCAATAGCCTCCCAAAGAATTAGGGATAGAAGCCCAAAGTGTAGCTTTTTTCATGTTAAATTTTACTCTGGCTAGCCCTTTGATGGCCTGTGATATAACATTAAGAAGTGTTAAATTCCACATGTACTTATTAAATGTAAAATGAGAAGTGTCAAAATAGTGAACAAACAAAATCGAGGTAATGCAATGGAGGTAACAAACACAATAGACGGTAACGATTTTGTGTTACTTCTTGATGTTGTTGTCGACATTTTTTACTTTAAAGAAAAGAGAGATTTTAGTAAGATGCGAATGAAAATTGTGCGGAATAAGCAACGTTTCCTTAGCATGGCATGAAGTGGTGAGTATAATGCACAGACGAGACAAAAACCAAACAAAAAAGACAGATAAGAAAAAGGCCGCTTTTCATCAAATCCCTCGTCGATTGGCAAAATTTACTCACCCAACATTTTCAGAACTAACATCACTTATGATGAATCAGAGAAAAACAAAGAGAAAGCAGAATATTTGTATTGAAATTTTTTTTCTCGAGAGTAAAATATTCTTGCAAATTATTTGGGTAAAAATTTGGATTTTTGAAATCTAAATGACAAAGACAGCTGCAATGGTTTGATTCTTAATCTCTCGAACAAGTAAACACACTTTATACAGGTGAAGGAAGGAGAAAAGAATTGTAAATATATAAAGCAAATCTCAGCATCAGAGAGGTTTTAAATCTGAGAGAGGAGGGATTATCGAAAAATATAGAATAGTATGAATTTATACAAAGAAAGAAAAAAAAAGGGGTTAGTTTGAGATTGTTCAAGGGGTCAAGGTCCAGGGTCTGCTTAAGGGACAAGATCCCTGTTATATACATCAATTCCTCCATCTTACCCCTCCCAATCGTTCACCTGTGGGTGTATCTGAATTTAATAAACCCTCTTATGATCTCACCCATTCTTCTTCTTTTTGGTCTCCTTCTTTTCTTGAGTGGAGTTTTTCTTCTCAAGACCTTTGACCCCTTTCATTTGCATAGTCTTGAGTTTGTTCATTTCCTTGGCTTGTGTCTTCTTGAGTTTGCTCTGTTTCTTTTCCTGTTTTTTAATCAGCTTATCCAGCTGGTTAGATTGCTGCTGTGTCAACTTCAAGTATTTCTGTCGTGACGGAGAGATTTAGGAGGAAAAAGAAAGAAAATCCCCAAAGTGGTTAAATGATCTTGACATGCACGGACAACATCTTCCAATAAACTTGAAAGTCACCACACGGTGAAGGTTATTGTCTTGTTGAACTTTGCTTGCAAAATGTTGGCCATAGATCTTTTGTAGAGCGCTCTATCAAATACATAGTAATAATAATAATGATAATAATAATAATAAATGTAATGTAATTGTCAGGAGGTGAAAAGAAAAAGTACTAAGTGAGTCTCTTGCTTTTGTCTATACCATTATTACATACTATGAACACAAAAGCTTCTCATAAAAAATCTACAAAAAAATTCTGAAAACTGACAGAAAAGCTCCAAATGTGCTTTAGGGTTTGAAATATTGTGGTGACATCAGCACACCATCAGATAACTTCAATAGGCACCATGTGTAAAGTACAATTGACGAACATGGCACATGTCCACAAAGACAAAAAGTGAGATTATGTATCTGGAAACATAGAAATAGTTTTCAAACAACTTTAAGGAAATTGACATCCAATTAAATCACTGGGTTTATGTTCCCACTAATGTGGATCTGCATTCAAAAGTATGAAGTTCAATCACCATGTATCCGAAAGCTTCACGCATGCACAAATACACTCACACCATCTCGTAGATGTCTTCTGCTTGCCGCAAAGGTATCAAAATCACAAAGAACAACTTAACTGAACCAGTAGAAAATGTGCCATATCGAAGAGCAGAAAATGATTGGGGCAGAACAAAATATTTGCTTTCTGAGGTAATATACTTCAGACTTCTACAAGCCTATCATCTCAATTTGAACATTTAAAATAGTCTGCATATTTTTTTATATATTTTTTGTCACTGTTTGCGCTTAGAAAGAACTCTCATTGAAATATGAAAACATGAGAATGGTGAATGACTTTATTCAGCTGCAGCTCACCTTATGTTGTTTGATATCATCCACTGTGGCAGCCTCTATCTCCTCTGAAAGAGTTGAGCCACAGAAAGAATATTAAAACAATGAATATGCAAATGAGAGGATTAGATGTAGAAAGGAGGATTAAAATCAGTATATAATGACCAACAAAGAAAGGTAACGCATAAGGAAGAAAAAATAATAATTGAGTATATTCAAAAGTCGTATCGGGAAAATGTCTTCGATGAATTATAAGCTATCAGGAGAAACATAAGAGGATTTTTCTTCATACCGTAAAGAAACAAAGGACTTTTATTGACATAAACTGACATGGAAACGTACACTAGAATTTATTGCCCAATTTTGCGACCAATTGTTAATCGGTTAAGTCTTTGGTATTTGAATTGTTTAGAGAAAAAAACTGTAAGAATTTTTATGGCTGTTATAGAGATGCAACAGAAAACAAAAACAAATCTTTGCCAAAGATATAGTTAAACAATGCTATGGTTAGTAGTGCATAGAGCAATTAAATGCCATTGAAAAAAAAAAACATGAGTTTCCAGTAAAATTAGTTACTTTATGGATAATTTCCAACAAAAATAGCAACAAAAGGCAATTAAAAAAGGTGCATTTTGCATTGAGTTTGCCACAGTCTGTTCCATAAATGGTCTGTGCGCGACAATATCCGAATTTTATAAGAAGGATAAGGTACCTGAAAACATAATTTACTATAATACAAACCTACCAAAATATCATAGGCATGTTGAAATTGTGTCATAAACAATATATGTATCATAAATGGATTGTGCACGACAAGAAAAGTTGGGAATTTAATTACATTTCAAAAAATTTAACCTCTAAATTTAAGATGCCTATTCTTTTGTCAATCTTGCTTTTGCAAGACTTTTAAAAGTTTCAATTTCATATTATTTACCATTTAAATGAACAAGAATACAATTAAAAATCGATACCCTTTTTTCCCTGCATACAATGAAAACTTTTAAAATCCAATTTTATTGATTGCTTTATACAATGCATAAAAAAAAATGACCAAATAGTTAATCATGAATTTACCCTTCTTTTTCCCACAACATGCATAAAATAATTGATAATATACTCTCCACCACTATAAACAGCAAAGCCCCTCCACCATTGATTACAAACCATGCAGAAGGTACCTCTGCATGTTTGTGGGGTTTTCTTTTTTTTACTACTTACTAGAATCTAAAGTTGCAAAATGCCAAACAGCTTCTATTGCTTGGAAGGATTTGATCCGACTCTTTCAAGAGAAATTAGTTTTCTGAAGTTCAAAGCCAGCCAGCCCTCCCAACAAACATTAACACTGACTGTCCGGATGGAAATAACATTAATAAGTAAAAAAAGAAAAAAAAACGGCAAGACAGTCTTGTTGCGGCTAGGACTCGATGAACTATACCTGAAGGATTGAGGTTGGGTGCGCTAACGCTTCGACTGTTGTTTGAAAAAGCACCATTGAATACCTCAAACTGCGTATTCCCCAAGGAAGCTGATCGTGCAAGCCCATACGAACTATCCCGTCCTGTGAGTAACCAGATGACAAATGAAAGAGCATATGGAGCACTGATAGAAAAATCAAACACCAAAGCTTCACACAACTCAACCAAGACTGCTGCTGCTGCCAGTGCTCCTGACCACATAGTTAAGAGCGAGAGATTTATGGTTTTCATTCATTCATAACCCTGTCAAATGCCAGTATGGAGCTGCCTATCTTTATATACACACATCTATTCAGTGCCTTAGTGACCAATTATTTCTTATTTTTAGATACAAAAGGGTTCTATTTCTAGGACCATTTGTAGTTGGTAAGCTCAGATAATTAAATAATATATTGGTGATGTGTCACAATTATGGACAAGCAATTTTACTTGAACAATTTTTACAAATTTGTAACAATATGATTTACAGATTAGGCTACTAGGTAGATGGAATGTAAACTGTAGTTTGATTTATGCAAACTTTGGTCTGTTCTTAGAACACGAAAACTAACTTTTCTAATCTATGCTCTCAATTTCAGTAGTTGCTATTTAATTCCATTTAATTCATGGCAATCTCAGAACAGGATGTAAGGAAGAAAATTTGACGTGTGATGGTAATCTTACCAGCTGTACAGGCAGACTTTTAATATATATGATTTATACTATCCATCGAAATACATGGTTTGTATACTCTCCATCTTTACTCCAATCAAACAGTAGCTCTTGTGTTGGCTGACAGGCTGACCCATTTACCTTAGCTTTCAATCAGAACAAGAATGTGAAAATAAGTTTCGAAAAATGCTAGCAGCAGACCTTGGTTGAGTGGAACCAAGCAAACCGAAAATAAAATAAATAAATAAATGGGACATCAAATATATTAATGATAAAGCATGCATGAGGTTTATAAGCATTAATAGTTCAAATAAGATTTCATCTACAAAGTCTGTAAAGGATTAAGTAAAGTTCCAAACTACCTCATAAAAATTGATAAGTTTATGACTGAATAGTATCTAATATTCCAAAGAAATTATTAATTTGTGCGACTAGATATGTATGAACATGTCATGTTCCACCTGAATCAGCACCTTGTGACATAAATTTGTGACTGGATATTTAAATTTGCTTTTCAAAGGATCGCTGTGATTCTGCAATCATAAATAAACCACTGTCAAGTTACTATATTATGATGTCTTTATAACCCTTCTGGACAAAAGTAATAAATACACATAAAAGGCATTTTGATGCCTTTGTCTAATCCACAAAACCATTGCCATTTATGCATCAGAACCAACCATTTATGTGGTTATCCATCTTAGAACTTGTATTCCAGTCTAAAATATCATTATCCCTCTTGTTTTTTATTGGCATTCTAACTTCATTTTGAAAATAAAGTCATTTTCAAATTTGTAGTCTGTAATTAATAGGTAGTTAAGGTTTCTTTTAACCTTAACCACAATTTAAAATGCACATTTATATTAATAGCAAGTTATTCGGATTGGTCCAGTCCAATTGAGCATTTTTAAAGAGCATCTTGTAAAGAACTCAAAATTGAACATCTTTAAGATCTCTCTTGGAAATACTCGTTCATAAGATCAAAAAAGTTGGTAATTTTTAAAATCAAAATTAGTCACTTCAGTCACTGTTTCTTTAGAATAATAAATTTATTTGGTACCATTTTCAACTTTTGAAAGTTTTGAAAGAAAACAAGGAACTGCCTTGGTTTGATATACAATCAGGTAAGATATTGTCTACTGAATTTAAATTAAGCTGCAGTTACTAAAAGTGGGGTTACATAGTTTAAGACCAGTAATTAAAGCACGATTATGAAAATGGTAATTGGTCAATTTAGTTTCTATAGAACTCATTACTGACCAATTTTGGAACATGTAAACTTATACACATTAGTTTTGTATTTTTTAAGCTGGGATGCTCCATTTATAGCAACACATTCTTATGCAGAAGCCTCTTAACACTTGGGATAGCACCATGTTACCAGTGAAATTTTGGTCATATATGTATATATGTGTATCTAACTATATCGATATATAGTATACCATTGGTATCCCCTGCGATATACAGCTTTAAAGCTAATTACCTGATGTTCTTGCAATAATTGTCAGGTCATCTAGAACAATACAGAAACAAATTCATATTGAAAACAACTACCCAAGGCAACACCACTGATGTCATGGAGAACCAGTTAAACAGTGGTTTTCATAAATAAAAAAAAGAACGCCAAACACCCTTTTGAACTTCTAAGACTCCCAAGCAAAATAAAAAGCAAATGTACCAACCAGATTTGTTAAATTACCAATCATCTCACCGAGTGACTTTTCTACTTTGGTCCTGTTTTTTGGAGGATTTCTTTTTTCTTTGCAAAAGCAGAAATTTTAACTACAGGAAAGTGTGGCTTTGGGAAACAACTGGAAGGTGAGTAAAGCTACTAGGAGGTGAGGAAACTCAAAGAGAACAAAATGTCCAAAGCAAACGTCTTTACCACATTCATCAAGTTTTAACCCTTGATGGACAATTCTTTTCTTACCTGAAAATGCTTGAACTATCATCTCTGAGTAGTCACAAAAATAAAAATTTGAAATTTATTGCGGGCAAACATGCAGCGTCATTCATAGCTTGTAACTCTGATTGCTTTAGCAAACATTTTGCAGTTCATTCTTGGAAAACATCGGAAAGAGGATATTCTATTTATTACACAGAGGAAGGGTAAAAATGCTGGGTGAAATAAATATAATGGGGGGGGGGTAAGGATTTTTAA
>JAIPMN010001766.1:12636-38553 GCA_020650975.1 Apostichopus californicus | reverse complement strand
ATAATCCAGAAATCTAGCAGAACTAATGCTGAACACTGGCAACTGAAGCATTTATGAAAGCCACTAAACACACACCAAAGTTTTATCAGAAAGAAACTCATATATATATATGTATAATATATATGACAGGTTTTCAAACGGCGTGCTTCGCGCCGAACGGTTTCTCGAGGGTTTAAAAGTTAAAACCCGAGCCAGTAGTGGGGTTAGAAATTGTCTGTTTCGATATCCTGTTGAAGTGATACATTTCCTGTCAACTGAGAACGGCGGGCAAAGGTTTAGTGCTCCCAGATTTTTTCGTACTGCCTACATTTTATGACAATCTATGCAATACACACCCAATGCACTCACCTCAGTTGTTGTGTGTAGAAGACTGGAAGTAATTGGGTGAAGAGTCAACGGAGATATTCAAGGTCTGGGGAGGAAGAAAAGACGGAAGGAGAAATTAAGCACCCAAAAAAAAAAAATACAAACAGTCAAGAAAGAGTGGGAGACCCTAACGACGGCTGAAGGTTGAACCAAATGAAAAATATGTCTAAAGATTAACCACAGCTTCCTTGCCTTTTTTTTCTTTTCTCTTCAAAAATTCTTAAAATTCTCATAAATGGTTAAAACCTTGATAATCTACATAATGATATCATAACAGACGGTTTCTCCATGCTGTAAAAAAATTTATATGTAAACGATTCTTGTCATACTTATATCAACCGAGACGGGAGCAGTCGTATTGTAAGTCCCATGTGAATTCACTGTCTGTATTAACAAGGCTATCACGATCAATGTGGCCAGAGGAATTGTTCCGATGAGATTTCGCAACACCAAGGTATAAAAGAGAGGTAACATGATCATATACTGTGGGACCTATCCCTGCATGTCTTTGCAAATGCAGTATATTGCAGCAAGACCATTACTTTCTTCCTGTAAACATGTCAACCAATAGGAAGGGACCAAACAATGGCTACTCTAGTTTTTACATTGAGTAGGTGACTCTGCGATACATTTCAATTGCAAAATATCTGGTCTTAATTTTTTGAATCGTGATGTAGTGAATCACTCCAATATACTAACCAAATTATTACGTGTATAAGTGTATGCCATTAACTACCATTAATCATACACATACACAAATTTTTACTTCTACTCTCTCTTCCCCCTCAACCTCCCACCCATCCCCGACAACGTCCTACACCAAATTTACTTGTATCGACTGACAAAACTCCTTCATCGCTCACATCATCAATCATACGGCCAGCTATAACTCATTAATACCAAATTCATCTTACTCGCTATAAATTTAATAAATAAACAAATTTTCCATTAATTTCTTATACATTTTGTCGCCGTTAAAAAAAACACACCGAGAAGGAACTACCTGTCTCGTGTGACAAACGTTAGTGGAAGAGGACACGATTTTGCACGATCCCATGCGGATGACGCTACCGGCATTCTCATCCCTTCAAATTGCACCAGAATATCCCGAAACCATCTATTGGGTTCCCAGAGAACATTCTGTACATATTACATTACCGGCTCAGGGTTAGTGTTTACCTAGGTGAATCACCAGATCCCTGTCACCTCTTTCGGGTATTACCGCCTAACACCTGACAAGATTGTGACAGCTTCGCCGAGACTAATACCCTGCAACAGTAGCGCTCTTTGCCGCTAGCCTTCGCTGCCACGGCGACGACGACAGCATTCTGCTTTTGAGCTCATTTATCATTTTTCTTTTCTTTTCTTTTTTATGTCTTTTTTATGTCATTTCTCGACTGCTAATTCACATGAAAAATCCTGCTGGTGAAATTAATTTCCCATGGAAGAAGTTACAAACCCAGGATTGAGATATATATAAAAGTTCTGCAGAATTGTATATAACATCTCCCGGTAGAAACTGGGCCAACAGCACCTGTGAGGGTATAATACTGGCTGCAGATACTACAAGAATCTGGGTCACGGTATGAAAATTCTTTTAAAAATGGAGGTAGTCAAGATCCCTACAGGTTGGGGCTTACGGTAATCCTTCTGTATTTACTACTTCTGCCCCCGGGGCTGCTGTTGCTAGCTCTGCCAGGTTTTGTTTGCTGGCTTTGCCCTAGTCATGTAACAGAGGAAACGTGCTGATGAAAATAGCCAAATTTTATGTTAAGGGGAAAATGTTCTTAGGCGACGAGACTATTTCCAAAACAAACCAGATAGGAAGGCACGGATGACTAGAGATGCAAAGAATGCAGTGAGGTATCGATGACATAATTAACTGAATCACTAGGAAGTCAGATCTGAAGATACTCTCCCTGAGATATCATGTTCTAAACAGGTTTCCAGAGTTGATTTGTTCTTTCTGTTGATCTCAAACGACCACTGAAATCTACTTTATAAAACAAGATGGTTTTCCTATTTGATCAATTATGAGAAATATTCATGTACTGTACGATGTATGAGATTCATCCTAATTCCTCTACTTAGGGGTATTGTCTTTTACAAGGTCTACAGAAAATTACATAATTACTAAATATGAGATACATCCATATATCCATGATTCCCTTCTTGTTTTGAGGCTTTGGCCTTTGCTGACCTCAAATGACCTTTGATGTTTACTAAAAACTAATCATTTAGTCAAGATAGGGCATCTCCACACCAATTGCAAGATTCAACCAAGTTTACCCTACAGTACTTTAGATATTGCCTTCACATGCAAGTCATCACCTTACACACATAAATATGCACACAAACACATTGACACATAGGTATGTACAAACATAACATGATTGCATAACTTTGGTGGTTGCATCAAAAACAATAATTCATACTCTGATGTGCCTCATTAACAAAATTCCAGCAAGTCTTATCTATACACTGAACAACAAGAGAACGATGCTGCTGTTCTTACAAGCCAGGCTACGTACATAAGCTGGTTACGATTCAGAAATATAAATAGTATTCTGAGCGGTGTGCATAATAATACCACCAGTGCTGGTCGGGCATAAACCAGAAATCAAACAGACCACCTCAGACGGCAGCTGTATGACCTCCATTTGAAAATGTGTAGACAAACCCAGCTGTCTGGAGTCACCTTACATTACATTGGATGACTGAGCAATGACTTATACCTATGTTGTACCATTAACACATGACAAGGGGGGATGGTAGTGGGAGGGATGGATGGATGGCTGGATACCGGGTTGGTTAGTCAGACCTTCAGTGTCCTAATCCTTAGTAGTTTGAGACTGCCAAGCATGCCTAGAATTTGGCAATTTTAGGCACTGGTTAAAACATGCCAGTGCTTGATAAATCAACAAGCTAAGATCAATTATTCACTGGCATATTTCCTGGATCACAAAACACACATCAGTTACTGTGCAGGGTTTTGATAGCAGCCCGATAACATCAGCTGATAGTAGACAGCAATACAGGGCTTACGTATATAAGGTACAGAAAATCATACTGCTTCTTTCTATGATGATGGTTATACAGCTTATACTGAGGAGGACCCCATAGGTAAAGAATTGTTTTGTTGAGAGTGCTTACAGGGAAAAATCGCATCATCTGTGATAGTTTCAAATTTGCATCACCCACTGTACCATTCCTTTTATCTTTATTATCTTTTTTTTTTCTTGATGGGCCCATGATTTAGCAAGGTCTCGTTGATTGCTACATTAAGTGCTGGCTAAAGGTGTGGACAATCAGTACTCAACAAGCAGTATTACTCTTTACACTATTTGAATACAAACTAGTTCCAGTACATTAAATTGAGGAGCAGTCCATACCTCTCCATAATATTCCACACCTGTTTTCTTCCCTCTCACACGAGCCAAACTGTACATCTCTCCTTCCCCCATGTACACACAGCTCCAAATAAGCCGATATATCAAACCTGTTTTCGACCCCCTTGTATACATAAGCAACTCCATATTTCATACAGCATATTTACATCCTTCTCACCTGGGAGCCTACATAGTAACTCTACAGCATTCAATGTAACAACAAACCATCAATCAACAATATAACCATATCAACCAAAAAAACACTTATTCCTTTATCTTCTCCATCACCAGGTTTCATAAATTAATGATACTAAATCTTCACATAGCAATTCCAAAAGATACTGTGTATACACATACACATTGTATTGTTTGTATTACCACCAGCAACAACGGATCGTGGTCATATTTTATAAACCAAATCATGGATATATCCATAAAATTGCCAAATTGAGTTTGTACTGTACAGTGAAGTGGGTGGACATCAAGACTCACACTATTTATGAACAGGGAATAATTCATTCGGTATCGCATCGTAAAAAATGCTATGTAACATGTGGCATATATCTGCTACAGTATATGTACATGTCAGTGCAAAAATGTATAGCAAATTTGTTTTTGTACACAGGAACCAGAATATTTTGTCAGGGCATTGTACGGAGCCTTCAAAAAGCTGCTAGACAAAAAATACGAGCACTAATTTATTCCCTGATGAATGACCATGCTTTCCGCCTTTCCTGTTGGCAGTTTCTCGGTTAGGGTAGAATCGGAGTGTGTACAATGTCTATGTATACTTACCAGAGGACTGAGGTAAAGTCACCAAATTCTCAATTGTTTATAGTACCATCAATGTTTTTATGAGAGTTTAATCCGGATGATATAAGCAAAGCAAGGAAATGGGGACTTGGGAAAGGTACAACCCTCTCGTAGATTTGCTTGATATCCCATCCCTGACAAATAAGTATTACAATAGGTGACTCTGCACTTTTGAAACCGCGGATGTACAAACTTGTTATGATGCAAATCCTTTGCATGGTAGAGACATAAATGAACTATTAGTTGCACGTAAGGAACCTGGAAGGCAGAAAGGTTCTGCTACAGAGGTGGGTCGGTGGGTGGGTAGGGTGGGTGGGTAGGTGGGTTGAAGAGGTTCAAGTTTATCTGAGATAGATAGAGCAGTGCTGTTTCCCCAAATCCTACTGGTTTGGGATTTATGAGGGACAATACTTACCTGTCTCCCCCTACTCAACATCTGCACTTTTCCAAAACTACCTAAACTACTATTGGAACGTTTTAGCACTGCACCCTCGCTCTCTGAGCACCGCCCGCCCACTCTGGGCACCGCCCACTCACTCTCTGGGCACCGCACACCCACTCTCTGGGCACAGCCCACTCACTCTCTGATTATACCTGTAGACACATCACACTTCAATTCATGAATTTTCATTTTAAATGATGCCGTAACAGTATTCAGTTGCAATTTCCAAATTTGCTACATGCAATGTGATTACATGAGGAAACCTGTCTCGGCAAGAAAATTAAATCAAATTCATTAATCAGCCAAACGGTGAAAGAGAATGTTTCTAATAGTTCTGATGAAATTTCAATGTAATTTTGAGTACTATTCGACGTAATTTGATACATTCTTGACTAAACAAGAGAGAGGCCAAAAAAGCTGTGATACGCACTAACAAGCCGAAAGGGAAATATTATGATAATATATCTGGAACACAAAGTAATGGCCCTTTGACATTTTTGAATCATAAATCAGAGAATATTCCTGTTTCTACTCACTATACCAATAGACTAGACCACAAACTATTTTTAACGCCATTCAAACTCTCTGATAGATTGAAAAATTTCATGTTTCCACAATATTTCCCAAAATATATGACCAGGAAGAGTCTCCCAATTTGCCACTTCAAGAAAATAACCTCTGCAGCTAATTGAAAAATATGTTCAAGCTCAGAGGACCAATTCTGTTTTTGCATCAACTCCGAACCAAAACAACCAGGGAAGACATAATTCAAGGTCACAAGTGGCACTTCCATCAACTTAGCAGCCACACCAAAAAAAAGAAAACGGGGAAAAAAAATGGTTCATAACAATCCGTGTATCGTATTACATTTTTTCCTTGCTACCACTGTCTACGACCAACTTCGTTTGCATAAACACTCGAGTGAATTTACTGTACGTGCTTCCTTCCATGGGAGTCCCGTCATTCCGAGAGGATGAGGCCCCCCTGCATCGGCGCATCAAAAATGGTGTCAATTCTAGACCAAATTTAAATATTGCACAAGCAAAAAATGTGTGATCCCAGAGGAGTGAATCCTTCAACTGACATGCTAGTAGCCAAGAGGTACTCGGCTGTACACTCGAGAGGGGACCCACCGATAACAAGGGGGCGAATCAGTCTGGATGGGTGCGAGGTGCCTTCAAATATTCCAACCACATTGGTCGTTAATTGGCTATATACGAATAACACATTGTCTTCAGCAACGCCAAAATTCAAGGGCAAGGTTCTAGTTTTTGTATAGCTTGATTGGACTGCAAAAGTATTCAGACCTTATTTATATACTTGGTCATTGTGGTAAGAACATTTTAATTAAAAACAAACTTGTTTTTGGTTTGTTATTCCTATATTCCTATGAAATTCTTCCGCACTGTGGAAATGACACTATTGAATAGGTTTCTTATTCCGCTATGGAGATCAATAAACCTGTGTCTGTTAGGTACGACAGATGATGCCATATTTTGTGATTAACGCTCCACCTCCCGACCTACCCAAACCCTACTCCAACCCTACCCCAATCCCATCACACCCCATCATTGCTGTGGGGGAGAAAACATCAACTTGAACTTTGTATTCAATCCATCATAAGGTTGTATCATCTTAAAACTGACAATTGTGCTGTAAATTTTATAATTTTTGGGGGATGTGATTTTATTTAAGCTGGTCATGTAGTCACTCCCCCATCCAACCTCCAACCCCCCTCCCAATAACCCCCCCCCAATTAATCTACCAATCCTCTTGTCCTGGTAGCTGAAGATACATACAAGCATGTGACAGTCACACTTCCTTCCAAATTGACATGCATGGGTTGCTACTCATAAAGACATTTAGCCTCCAGTGATAAAACACTAACGAAGCAGATCTTCTTCATTACAAAATAGGCAGAGGTGAATTTTAATCAACTCTCCTCCGAGTTTTTATTCCCCTTTCGATACGAAACAAGAACGGTGGGGGAGGGGGGGGGGTTATAATAAAAACAGGCATGATTCATACGACCAACTTTAAGCAGCGGTTATAGCACGCAACATATTTACTCCTAAAAGAAAGTCTGCAGTATACATCAGCTAGCTTTAAAGATTGAGGTAATAATTCATGTCTCAAAGAGAAGCAGAGAGAAGGACACTACACACTGCTTTATAGCGAGTCAATTTGTGGAATGATAACAATACTCCATCTGACTTACTCTCTATAGTACGGCATTCTAGAGGATGAATGATGCGGAAAATTAAGAATGCCACTTCTGCAGCAGACATTAAATCCTAACGATTGATGCAAACAGTGCGTCCGCCGACGCATTAAGGATCGAATCTTACAGTATTCAGCAAGGTTTACAGTACTGTGTGTGCTACACTTACTGAATATCTCTCTTTGACACTGAAAACGTTTTATCTGATGGTAATAAAGACTCTTTCTTCATCTGTACGCAATCCCAAATTAATTGGAATTTTCGATCCTGATTAAAACAAACTTACGGAATGTCAGAAAGGATCAGATGTGCGTGACGCCGAATAGCTATCATAAAACCACGTTTAGGAGATGTGGGGTGACGTTTAGGATTTGGATCATTCATCTTGGCATTAGCTCTTAATGTAGGGGACTTATCTGCACATGATTTGCAAAATTGATAGAGATGCAACTGCAAGATGACTCATTTTAATCAGTCACATTGGTACCCTTTAAATTCAAATCCTTTTTTTTTTCTGTTTCCTTCTGCCTGTTAGACGCTTGCACGAAAAGATGCGAACCAAAAAAAAAAAAAAATAGTTTTTCCACGAGATACCAATGCTCCCAAGAATGTTCCCTCAAACATACTAATGGAAAGATTTCATATTTTCATTATCAAATGTTGTTTCTGTACCAACCCCCCCCCCCCCCTGTTCGGCATTTCTTGTAATATGAGCATTCATCACCGATCATGTTTCGAGTCTATTTTGTAAATAAATACCGTTCAACACCATTAGCGTTCCTTCCTTTTAACAAGCAAAACAGTTTTTTTTTCTTCTTTTTTTCTAGATAGCAACCTGTGGATTTGTGTGAAAACATAAATCATCGAAAAATATGACACCGAATTTTAAGTCAGGAGTTAACAAGTAGTAATACTATGTGGCATGCCTATATATACTTTCTTTCTTCATACAGTATCTCTCCTCCTAATTGTTTAGGCTTTCATTCTATTTATACTGTTGTTCTTTTAATATTTTTAAAGGTTTTTCGATACATAATATTATGATACGTACATCACTTTCTTGGGACTAAACAAGACTATAACTCATAAATTTATGTCGTTGAAGGCCCAACGAGGGAATTCTCTGCAGTTAGAAAGGCATACGACAACGATCCGCATGTTATGACAAGCTATGATAATTCTGTACTCATAGACTGGTATATAACAGATCAAAATCTTGCATACAAAAACAGTGTTAAAAGCAATTTTGTTCACAATAAATTACTACCGTATTATTTATAAACAGAATATGTGATAAGGATTGGTATGGAGGAGAGCTACTATGTTGAATCTTAACTGCGAAATACTATGAAACTTGCTGAAAAGTGGCTGTGCGGCGAGGATATCTGAAACGATGAAGAAGATCTGTGATAGTATATACTGTAGGTGGTGACTTTAATACTTTATAGCACTTATGTATCGTAATATAATGGGTCTGGACCATGGGCTTCAATTGAAGTTTGCTTTAGGCGATTGGATTGCTTCCAACAGTTTACCCCACTTTTTACTGAAGCGGTCCGGAAATAGAGGGCGCACTGTGCTAAAAGATTACCGGTTCGTTCTAGGCACGGTAGAATGAGAGTGCTACGGTTGTGGGGAGACAGGTAAGCGAGGAACGAAGTAAATTTACCACAAAACCTGGTTAAAATAACTGCTGTATGAAATCCTAAACCTAGCTGTGAAAGCAAAGCTAAAATGAATTGAAAACATACATTACTTTATACTGTATCCAGTACTTTGGTCCACCAACATGAATTAAAAGTGATTACCAGCTGGAACTGAAAGGGGAAGAGAAATATTTGGGACAGGGATGGTGGGGGGAAGAGGGGGGTTCTCTCTTTACTTAAAGATTTTGTTGGAGGTGGAATACATGTTGTTATTGTTCTGGTTGTTGTTGTTGTTGTTGTTGTTGTTGTTTTTGTTGTTGAATTGGAAGACAATTAACCACTGAGCGGTACCGGAATGAAAAAGCGGGTGATTCGGTTAGAGGTGGTTATTGTGTTAATATTGTTATAGTTGTTGTTGTGTTTACTTTTAATTTTACCTATCAAAAGTTTGAATCGTTTAAAAAAGTACTTTCCTTATAAATGTTCTGAATTTATATTTCCCTGACATTATTACCGACTTTTAAAAGTCTCAGTGATGGAATATCCATCCAGGAATAAAACAAACATGCCAATAGATAAATTTAAGCATATTTCAATGACCATTGTGATCTGACTCTAGCATATTTGGGAACAACCGTCAAGTTTAAAACAGAAATGCTTTAATACCGACTCCGGTGAATGTTCTGTCCCATTTATCCAAAATAGAATGTAACCCCAACAAAACTTTTTGAGAGAGACAAAAAGTTTGAAAGTTGTAACCCGATTTCTGAAAGTGGGGTAAACTGTTGGAAGCAATCCAATCGCCTAAAGCAAACTTCAATTGAAGCCCATGGTCCAGACCCATTATATTACGATACATAAGTGCTATAAAGTATTAAAGTCACCACCAGGCAGTAGTAGTATAACAAAAGCAACGCCCGAGGGCATATATAATACCCTCTCGGCAAATATCGAACGATATTGAACTTCCAATACCAAGCAGGCAAAAGTTCAACCTCCAATCCCCAGAAAAAGGAAAAAGACTTCAAAACCACACAGCATCGATATTTAATTAAATATAAATGAAACTGGGCCTGCTCCCTTAACGATCAATTAATGACTCATTTGGCCGTGCTTCGACTGATCAGAATGAAGCGGGATGAATAGCAAACGGTCAGACACAGCCTTGACTTCAGGCTGATCAAAGCAGACTGGAGAAGACATGGGCATTGACCTATTATGTCTGCTTCAATGGTCACTCAAATTTAAAAAAAAAAAATTGTTCAAATAATTCCAGAGTGGTTTTTCCCCTAAAGGGATAGAAGGGGTAGATCTTGGTAGATACTTGCATGGGGGGAGGAAGGAGGGCAGGAAAAGGGAAACATAATTGCTGAACTGAAAACGTGACAAAGCATTTCTTCTTAAATGCAATTTGTAATAGCATCAAAGGATAAGGATGTATTAACATGTACAAAGACATATCTTGACAGGTATTTGGCAAATCAATGAGTAAGTAGTTCATAATGATTCCAATGGTTACACGGTCAATTTGGTTTTGGGGTTGTTTTTTTTTAATATTCCATTATGAGCAAATGTTATCTAAGATTTGATGAAGCATTATATTATCGAGGTAAATAGAATGCTTACTGAAAGTATTGATGAGACAGCTAAGAGAAGGCTTGGTTATCAATTTTTCCACCATTTTTTTTTTTTAACATATTACTTTTAAAGAAAGACTCCAAAATTTGCTTTAAGACTTTATGTATTCTAACTTATTCTACGACCCATTGGTTCTGTATTACAGTTTTGTGTATTGTACTTTCTTGTCCTTCTCCTACCTACCCTCCTTCCTCTCCCTCTCCCCAACCCCTCCCCCCCCCCACCCCCTAAAAACACAAATTTTCCTTAAACCCAATGCAAAAAAAGGAATAAACCATTACCAGGGCATACTAGACACGGTAAATGCGTTGCGGTGCTAAGGTTGTGGGGAGACAGGTAAGCGGGGAGCGAAGTAAATAAACCATTTTCCTCTCATACAGTGGTTTTCTTCTCATCAGACCTGCCTCCTTACTTCTTCCTTGAACATAACTTTTCCATTTCTCACTCTCCATTGGAAACCCCTCATTCTCACTAACAATCTATTTTGCATTGGAAAGTGACTGACCTTGTCATATAAATCAAACTGCAGCTTCCAGAATGGGATGGCATAGCTATTCTGTACTTCACTCCAGAAATAATATCTAGACTCCTCTTGCAAACAGCAAAACTAGAAAAATTGTTAACAGGACACCGGTGCTGTCCAGCTGACACCCAACTTACAGTACCTAAACTTAACATTTATACAGTATGCATGAATAGTAATGTGCAGCAAATTACAGTCATCTGTCAAGCTGACAAGCTCAGCGCCTCCCGCTGAATAGTTTGAGGGCTTCCCTTTTTTTTACTCAATATTCCTACTTTTACATAAAAAAAATTTTTTTTAAATAAATGAAAAAAAACCTCAGGTGCTAATGCTAGAATTTTTTTAGGCATCTTAATGTAACTTCCAGAGTTGCATGACCTACCGTACCCTTTTATTTTAAAGTTCCCTTCTTATTTTAATAATCACATCTTTTTTCTTCTTTTTTTTCTGGTTATGGTAAGTACAGTGTATCATCATTGCCTCGACTGCATGTCTACAAGCATCCACAGAGAAGGCAACGACCAGATGCCCCCTACCCAGTAGTCATCAATCACTTTCAAGCGTACAATCACACTATTGATGAACTCGCTATTAAAATGGGGTTCGGCTTAATATCGTACGGTATCTGTGATGAAGTTCTGAAAATATTGTTCTACATGATACCTATGTTTGAGTAGCTTGGGCCCCCCCTTTTAGGGGTACACAACTGGTTAGTATTCTGCAACAACTTCCTCCCATCGGCACCTCCTCCGTTCAACTATCAGTCAATTCCCAGCGGTTAGACCTAGCCTTGGAAATTTTATCATGACTCACTCTAAATTATCATAAATTTCTGATCTGGGAAAATAAATGCATGCATACCTCCATCAACGACGACATCCTTCAAAATACCAGCGTTTTAAAACTGTAACTGGTTTTCATCTTCGTGTGTCGTGCCAACTTTGCCACGTTCAGGGACGGGAAAAGTTTCAGAAATCGCTATCAACAAAAAGCAGGGTTTTTTTTTTTCACGCCTGCCTTCAACACACTTAAAGTTAAAATACACATTCACCTCATGATTATATTTTTGTTTTGTTTTTTTCTGGATTCCCCCCCCCCCCTTTTTTTAGAGGTTAATTGATTTTTTTTTTTTAAAGGAAGTTCTATGTATGTGTGTGTACACATGATACACAATATTACTAACAAAAAACTTTATGTTTATAACGTACACACTCGTGGATACTCTGATGTAACATTGAATTCACTAAAACTTTTGTTGGGCCTTGAGTATGTACTGTAAGTCCAGCCATCATCATTAATAATAATCATAATAATATGGACAGTTGATCTTAAAACATCATCAAATCAAACATGAGAAAACATTGCATTTCATATTACTTCATTGCAAGCTACGAATTGTATCCCAATGTACACAGTAGTCAAAAACTAGTTCAGTAACTGGTGAGCCTTTACCAAGCATCGCTCAACATACATAATTCCATATCTCAATGTTAAAAGCACAAAGAAAACTCTTAAAAAATATTATTATTATTATCATCAGAGGAAGAAAATCCACTCGAAAAACTACGATTCAGACACTTTGAATGGTAGAATGAGTAGGAAGGGCAAAGACCAGAGGGGACGGTTATAGAGGGTGCACAGTGTTAAAAGGTTACCGTGCTAAGGTGGGGGAGACAGGTAAGCGAGAAACGAAGTTAATTTGTGAAGCTATCAGTACAGTAGTTTATCATACTATGAGCCGCATCGTAAGAGCTTGTCAAAGCTCATTTCAACTAGTAAATGTGCATGCACGTGGGTCATGCATGGGCGCTTTAAATGTTTACCCACTTGTAGTTCACAGTTGGACCGTATAGAGATATTACTGTTGTTTAATACAAAGCAGAAAAGTTGATAATCCTTAGATGCATTTTCTCGCACAGTAGTTGATAAAATAGACTGAAAGTGTGTTTGCACATATATCTAACTATCTTCATTACAGACTAAACAGTATCGACACAGTTGGACAAAATAAATTAGTACTTAAAATTATGCGTTATACTCAGTTTTCAAGGATTTTGTTTGTTACGTTTGGTCACAGAATTATCTAGAATCCTTTACGAACAAAACGACACTCCGCATTTTTTTATTGGAGTAGCAATTTTTCCAATTTTGTTTTTCATTAAGTAGCCGTTGCTATGCAATAAATTACTCAAAGTAACACAACTGTTATAATAACTGACTAGCGGCTCTGTACAATCTATTGTATTAATTTGATGGTAATGTACTGTATAAATGCATATTAAAGGAAGAGATATTCTTTGAGCAGTTCTGCATGGTTCCCTCACACAGAAAAGATGGAATATTTCTGTCAAATATCTGTGTGTGTGCGTATGGACGGAGTTTGATTACTAACAAGTCTAAAGGCATGTAGATACCGTGACCATGTATATGATTCTTATAAACTGTATACAGATATACATGCTATAACAAAAATAAAACTACGATTAGTTATTTGATCATTTTTAACTTTCAGGGGTGAAAGGGAGATGGTTTGGTCTTCTGGAGGGAAAGGAATGCAAGCCATCTTGTCCTGTAACACCAGTGGTACTGTAACAAAGTCAATTTAGTTTGGTTTCATTAATCCCATGGGTTAAGCAGGGCAAACAGAAGTTCATTCAAACTGTACAATTTACACTCACAGGAACGCCATTTTTAATGTGACCCTCCCAACAGAGGAGGTCGTGGTTCACCTGCACTGAGGGAGTTGATCACTGTAGTTGATCACTGTCATGGTGAACTAAGCAGTCTTGAAATCACCAGAAAATACAGAGCCAAACCCCCATTTTGTTAAATCATCCTTCCCCATGCATGCAAAGCTATGATGCTATTACACGTTGACTCAAAATAAAATGTGCAATTGTATGTCTCTCAGACAACATCACCACGGTAACGTCTCCATGTACAGTACAAATTCGCT
Organism: Apostichopus californicus; assembly: GCA_020650975.1. NCBI lineage: Eukaryota > Metazoa > Echinodermata > Holothuroidea > Aspidochirotida > Stichopodidae > Apostichopus > Apostichopus californicus. The sequence goes on along the minus strand of JAIPMN010001766.1, from coordinate 24,559 downwards.
ACCATCATCAATTCTAGACCAAATGTCTAGAACAAAAAGCTTAAATATTCAATATTTCAGATCAAGTAATTTGAGATATTGAATAAATCTTCCATCAGATGCCTACCACGAAGGCCTCCTAATAGTTTCTTGTAGACGATTTGTTTGTCTAGGATGTGCAAGTTTGTTCTCAAAGATGTTACTCCTATATCTCCTTAAAAGTTTATTTTTGCAATTTTTCGTTCTATGAGAGGACGATGCAATTAGTCTGGCAAACATTCCAGTAGGTTAGGAAAAAAAGGGCAGCTAATCGTTCTACGTATCCCGCAAGCTTTAGAAAATAAGCCTTTACCCGTGACAAACACAATTTAAATTGTCCCCTGTATATAGCAGCCAGGTCAAAAAGCTAATCCCTATCGGTTCGGTTCGTAGATATAGCCCTTCCTATCGTGAATGATAACAAATTTTGGGTCTGTTTACATCATTAAGGAAGTTATCCTAACCAATAAGTTCCTCAGATATTGTTCTATCTGTGTTTTTAACCACCTGCTATTGTTGTCAAAAACAATCCAGCACCTGGGTGATACAGGGCAGAATCGCAGACGACATCGTCGTAGCTTGAAATTATGGCATCACATCCATGAGTGGACAGAGTGGTGATGAATCTGTCCTGGTGTATCAATCATTCATTCATTCACTGATCGTCTCGGCACCTTTAAATGTAATATTTGGATTTCCTAAACCTCTTCTTGGCCTAGTTTTGCCAATTGAGCCTTTTTTTTACTACCTTTGCTCAAAAATGCTAGCGATTTGAAGCAAACAACACTGTAGCACTCTCAAATCATTCATGTAATCTAATCCCCTAGTGTCAAGTACCACAAACTTACGTGGACTACCCTGTAACTTCGACAGGCGTACGTATAAACGCACTGAATGAATGTGTGCGCTATGTTTACGATACTTTACGAACGAGCTACACGATTTTGCAAGAATATCAAGAAGTCTTGGGAGTATTTATCGCACAATAACGAGTGTTAAGCGACAGTTATTATTGCATACAAAATGTGCTTTATCAAAGTCGACACAAACGTATTTATACCATCATTTCATCTTAAGCTTTACCTGATATATAGAGATCTTTGCAAAGAAACAGTATATACCCACCCATACATACCGAAAATACAGAACTGAAAATGAAAATGAAAATTATACTTATCGGAAAGGCCCTGGGCTTTCTCTCCTCGACTTCTGAAGCCTCAAAATACGGAGGGATATACTTAATACTGACAGCCAAGATACACAAGAGAAACTAGACACTTTGGGGACGTATATAGATAAAAAACGGAAAGAAGCTAGGGGAAGACACAGGTTTGAAATGTTTCCTTTTCATCCTACTGGGGGGCTTTGTACTCTTTATAGCATTGAGCCACAACTACTGCTTTGAACATCTCTCAGACAAATGAGCAAAATTTGGACAAAAGAAAGTTTTCCCCCAATTTTGACGACCCTGAGCAGCATTGTATGACGTTGGTCCGTAGATCTATTGAAGGAGAGCGAGATGCAGGATGGATTGGACATGATCATTCATCCCTGCTGCCATGGTTACCCCAGGTTATCAGACATGCTACACATAGTTGAGAAACTTAAGAGGCAGGACAATGTACCTTACAACCTATCCATTACCAATGTCATTATATACCCTTACAGTATGTCATTCTTGTTGACTTTGATAGAGAAATTTGATGGATTCTTCGTAACACCACGAGACAGACGCTCACCGAGAACATGAGCAGAAACCAATCGGAGGGGGGTGGGGGGAATCTTCTTCCCATCCATCATCGTGAAAACTTACACGTTTAATAATAAATCGAAAGCACCGGCACGAGATGGTTGTACACAAACTGGATTGGAGAAGCAGGGAATAGGTCACCAATCGCACGCACCGAGGGGTCCTTTCTCATCACCGTAAGCAAGTTTTTCGCTCGAAGGATTCACAAACTATTATTCGGCGAGAGTTTGAACTCCTTCGGTGATAGTAAAGAAAAAAATGATCATAAAAAAAAAAAAAATTGACTAGTTACATTACATGAGTAATCCATTGCCTAAGGAAGCATCATTCGTGGTCTCATCCTCAACTGATGAGGTTCTTAATTATACACAGGGTAAGTCTTTCCCTTTGTCAGAGAAACATCACTCAAAAAAACAACTTTCTTGTGAGGAAGAAGAGTGGTTCATTCCAAACAGGAACATATTTCAAATGACAGGTTTAATATGGACAGGTTTAATATGCTAACTGTACTCATGCATAACAATATACTGTATATAATGCCACTGTATATGGGTTAGGGTCATGAAAACTTCCACAAGGCGTGTGCATGATTAAATGTGTGGATATTAACTGATTATACACACAATATGTTACATGAAAATACTGCATGCAAGCTTCATCAGCATTTAAAAATGGGGTGGAAGGGTGGGACGAGGAAAACAGTACGTACTGAAAGAAATTATGAAAAAAGCTCATGCAAGACTTTTATATCCATGTAAAGTCGTTTTACATGAGGTAGAATAGTTATGTCCATTTCGGTCAGGTCCATTAACTGTACAGTACTTAGTATAAGGTCAAAAAGAAAATTTTTCATGTATTTCCATTTTCGAAACGCACATAATCACTTTAATATAAAAAGTTAAAATAGCACTGAAACTTTGTGGCTTTGAATACTACCATAAAGCACAATACAAACATTCTAGTCAAAAGAAATGAAGGGCATTGACTGGAGGGGTCAGGTCATAGAGGGCGCACAGTGTTAAAAGGTTACCAGTTCATTCTAGGCACGGTAGGAGGTGCTAAGGTTGTGAGGAGACAGGTAAGCAAGGAGCGAGGCAAATTACTACTACTTTAGAGACTCCTTTGTGGGTAGATTCCATTCTTCAGGGATCTAGGATCTCGGAACGATAGACATGTTAGGTCAGCTGTAACCATGGTGGGGTGGAGGTGGGGGTGAGGAGTGGGGTGTGGTGGGATGGTGGTGGGGGAAGGGATACACTATACACTGCACAGCAGACAAAGAGTGTAATGGTTTTTTTATCGAGGAGCGATAATCGCTAGGCCGACAATCATTTGAGATAAAAGTATATATCTCCTAAGGTCAGAGCAAGTGAGGCATTGAACTACCCACACGTTCATGAAGATGGCAATAAGCCTTTAATACTTTTCAAGATGGTGAGGAAGTTTTAGCAACTGGCATAACTTCCTGCAACACTGCATTGTGAAGAAGTTCACACGATCTATGTTTCCATAAATTCAGGGGATCGCGACATTTGTGACATTTTCTTATGTACCTTTCATGCACGCCATGTGAAAACATTTGCTGGGTTAATTAACTAGAGAACATATTTTCTCAATAACAGGAAGCTAGCCAAAAACAAATGTGTCTGAGCCCAACAAAAAAACATATTTTCGTGAAAGAATACTTTATATAACATAACATATAAGTATGTAGAGGTATGTTAATCTAGTTGGTAATATTGTTGCCAGACCGCTTTGTACATTTGAGAGTGGGAGTTACAGGTAAACTGTTATGAGAAGAAAACAAAAAGAATTAAGAAAACTTCACTGAAGACAACACAAAAGATCAAACTATTAGGTATATATACAGAATACGTGTGTAAGAAGGTATAAAGAGCTACAGTTTATTTAGAAGGTTGTCGAAAAATTTATCATTTTAATTTTACCGTACTGAATGTTTGCCATTAAGGGAAAAAAAGGAACAAGAAATGCGAAAAACCTCAACAATGCATCATAGATCAACTCAAAAGTACATAAAATATTTAGCAAGATCTCTCAGGCAAAAGAATGCATGATAGTGCATTTTTTTTTCGTTTTTTTTTCGTTGATACAACCTCCTTTGTAGTGAGAATAATGTACTCGACTATTACACATTTTGCACTCAAATAACTAATTGCCAGCACCGTAGATGGATATTATCGCAGTTGCACATCCGACGATGACGTTCCGAGGAGATAGCTGCCCGACAGACGATGTTTACGCAGCTTTAAGTAGCGTTGCCACGCTTCAATTGATTTCATTCATGACAGTGTCTAGAAGACGGGAAAAGTGGCAGCAATTGGTCGGAGAAATATTCCCGAAAACTTGCAGTAAATGTTGACATTTTTTTTTTTTCGGGAAAGGACAAAAACGCAGATGTACTGTAGGTCAGTAGGTGGCCATCGTAGTAGACATAGCAATCTTGTAGTGGAAGAAACTTCCATTAGTAATGCATTACTTGTGACTGCCATGAATTTGTTGGGAGATAACGTATATACTATTGAGTACATAATAGAAGAAGTAATATTCATAATAATAATAATCATAATAATAATAATAACAATAATAATAATAATAGTAATAATAACAATAATAATAATAATAATACTAATACAGTGGATTTATAGTGCCAATTTCAGAAACAAGAAGTAGCCATTCTAGGCGATTAACAAAACAAGTCAATCACAATCAAAAGAACAAATAAAGATACGAGTCTTTGACATACAGTATTTGGTCACCAATTGGCAACTTCTATGTCAAACTGTAACCTTTATCCGGTAACGCATTTATACAAACTGTGTAAACATGTACAGCAGTGTCTTTATAACCAGTTACAGAACCACAGCATTTAATAAGCGACAACAGTCAGAAAATTTACAAAACTGCAATGTCACAAAATTTGGACTTTGTAGTTATTCCCCTGAAACTTAAAACACAAACTGTGTTCAATGAGAACTTTGAGACACAAGTTAGTTATCAAGGTTTATTATTCATGAATATACAGTGCAGATATGCCATGTGTTTGCAAACACTTGTTGAAAAGGACTTTGGCTTTAAAACAGCTGTGCAGTCCAGTCTAGATACTGCTACGTTATACAATAACATAGCACTAACTTAGCAAGAGAAGTTTAACGTTCCATAGGTCTGCTGTTTCAGCCATAAGACCTCTGTTGGTACTTCTAGCTTTGCTTTCAACCATATCCACAGTTGGCTGTAGTACTTACACTAGATCTGACCCTCATTGCACCACAACAATCACCCAACTACTGTACCAAGATTACCCTCGGCCCAAACATTACATCGCGAATCAAGATGATTACTGCTTCCCAATTTTCATCCCAATAGTAGTGCACTGACATCTCTACAGCTGTGATTGTTTGAAAACACAAGAAGATCATTCTTGGATTACAACCAACACTTGTGCAGGTACTTCGGTTGTAATAAAGAATGTAGGAGGCTAGCAAGCTTCAAAGGTGAAAGTGACCTGGTCACTCTAGTCAAGACAGTGCTACAGGGCTAGATCTGCCCAAATCTCCAATGGCTAAAGTCAGGGATATATACAGCTGTCAGGCCACAGGAGTGAGTGATGTTAAAATAGTACACATTCATTTTAATACCTGATGAGAGGCAACACCTTAGCACACAAAAGACTAGCCCCGCTGCTGCTATGAAACACGTCGCCAAACGGAAGATTGTTCGTACGGAATGAAGTAGTATTAATGCAAGACTGTATCTCTGTCACTCCGAGGAGACATTTTTATGCTACTCGACGTATTAGGCTTAATTATAATCCAGGGAAAAGATGCCTGACGCAATTCAGGGTATGTTTGGGCACAATCATTCAAATGTAGATATCGCTCGTAGCTATGAGATCCATTTTCTGCATCACGATATATTAGTGTTCTAAAACCTTCTCTCTCATTCTTTACAGTTCACCTGACTTAGAACAAACATTCGACGAAAGTGATCAACTTCTTCTTTCATGATAGGGCGGAATGTGAGAAAACCTTACGAGGAGTGAAGCACGCAATTGTAAAAAAACATTTATGATAGAGAGAGTACAGAATGTTGTTAACTAGTTTGTGTCGAGCTTGGAGTTTTGACCAACTTTCTTTTTTCTGTTTTTCTTCTTTTTTCTTTTCTTCTGACATAACACTGCCAACATACTTTTACTGATTGCTGATTGTGGGCGGCAAGATAATGATTGTGACAAAAACAGGTTATTTGGAGAAAAAACAGTAGCGAGGACACAAGATTTTGTCAAACAGCACCGACGATAGGCCAACCGTTATTTCCCAACCTTTAAAAGTACCATGATCACTGACTGGCCTTGTGTCGTTCGATCATTAACGATATTTTTACTCTCTCGACTTAAAAAGTGCAACCGAATTATTACTTAATATGACTTAATATACAAGTAGCCATGTGTGTTCAGATGCGTGCTTTTCTCATTTACTGCTTGATCTCTTTGAACCTAAGCGCATCTAGGCGGCTTGGCTTCAATGGTTTCTCAATTTGGCAAGAAAATGTGTTATTACATTAAGATTATAAGCTAACGACAACGCAGATAATTAGTTCTGTATATTTCAACTTCGTTCTAGCTTTATAGCTTTAGTGGCTTGATTTCATTTTTCTGCATTATTTCTCTCTCTTTTTCCTTTCTTTATGCCTGAAAAATTTGGGCAAATATCCGCATCTCATTAATATTCTCATCTGGGATGATTGCATGTAATTTGTTTTTTTTCCGTTTTTTTTCTTTTCTTTTCTGATACAAACAGATTGATGACTTTAGCTGTCTAATCGTTCAGCTACAGTATGATTCAATTCTTTTTTCTTTTTCTTTTTCCAAATCGGCTATGATTCGAATTATTACTTTAAATACAGGTGCCATGTGTGTTCATGTGTGTGCTTTTCTCATATATTGCTTGATCTCTCTGAACCTAGAAGCTTAGGCGGCTTGGCTCGAATGGTTTCTCAATTGGCAAGAAAATGTGTTATTACATTAAGATTATAAATTACCTAATCGGCTATGATTCAAATTAACTTTATTGGTGATTGGAAAAATATCTTTCTTTCCTCATCCTACTTTGCTCCACTAAGAAAAAACAAAGGTTAATAGGTAAACAAAATGTGAGGTAAAAGCCAAATGAAATCACACATGGAAAAGAGATCAAACAGGCAAATGCAAGAAAAACATGTCCATCAATTTTTAATCTGATTCAAAGTGTTGTTACTACAGCAGATCCATTTGGTTTTTAATAATTTCATACACAGTAACTTTCCTATACTTATATAACTTATTACATGCTACTTTTGAAAACAACATTCACATAATTTGTAAAATTTACAAGTTTTTTTCTCTATATTTTGTTTTCTTTTCATATGAAATGTGACTATACTCGAGCTAATTAACTGTATATCGCGGCGGAGTTTTTAGTGTCATGTACGGTACAAAGTTTTTAAACTCCCAAAAAAAACACAGACAAAATTCAAATAGACATAGATAGCTCTTTCTTTAATGAATGAGAATTTTCACAAGAGAAGACCATCCACCCATCTTCCATCCTTCTAGACGCTGGCAGACGATAATTTGTTGACATCGATAACAACCCACAGTTGAAGAAAAGCTTAATTTTATCGCCCATGTTCTTTCGTAAACACTGCAGGCAAGCCAACCAGGGGGTGAGCCCAATGGTTTTGTGGTTGTTAATCATGGAACATACTGAGCATATAAAGTAAGCCAATGGTACTTGTGAGTGGCATCCACTATATATTTACAGCTCTTCTCGATGTAACACACTCAGCACTCCCTGCGATGGCCAGAGAAATCAATGCGAGTTTTTTTTTTTTGTCTGTTAATCTAATTGGAGAGTTACATTGGTGATTCTCTAATTGAGAGGCCAGGAAATCAATTGCCTGTCTTGCTGTGGAGTGGGCAATCTCAATAAAGCTATATGACGAAAGGAGACACCCACACATAAGACCGGAAATATTTACTACATGTATGTCTACATTTATGTCTACATGTACAGTGCGACGAGGAGGACGATCCTCAAACTCTTTATATACAAACTGTGAAAATGATCTGTATTGTCCCCAACAAATGCCAGAAACGTAAGAAGTTATATCCCATTTGGTCAGAACCCCCAAACCTTCCAATTTATTGCACAGATATTAAAATCAGAAATGATTCTTACCTGTCTATCTTAACTCTAACTTAACTCTAACTAACAGTAACTCTAACTTTAACTAACTTAACTCTAACTTAACTCTGACAGACATGTAGTTTAGGTTGATGGGGGAAAGTGTGTATGTGGTTTCCCATGGAGACAAGTAAGAGAATCCCGAGCAAAGTAAATCCCACCGATTTGAAAGTTTACAATTTTTTTATCTTCTAACACAGGCCTCTAGAATCTAGGTTAACATACATGTTGTTTGAAAGTTGTCCAAATAAATTCATGGTTTCACTGCCACCCCAAGAGTATCATCTCGGCATCAAATTTTTACCCGACTCAGATTTCTGGCGATATTTTTTTGAGGAAAAAGGAACGCCGGGTGAAGAAAGTAATTTTGGTAAAAGACTATCAAATGACATGCTCTAATTTCAAGGCACTACTAACGACCTTTCGTCATGTACTAACTGCATCTACGAAAAGGAGGTTGTTCTTTGCTAAACACTTGCCTCAACTCGAACACTCAAATAAAGAATTTTTTGTCAGTCTCTTGTAAAGGCATAAATAAGAGATGCTGGCACCTGATAGACATCGTCATGGTAACAACCTTTTGCATGAATGCGGATATGAGAAAAAGGATTACTATCTACAATATATAATATACAGAAGAGTCTATTAACAACTGATTATAAATAAATGTACAAAATTTGATCTTCTGTAGATCTGACTCTCCTGAAAAGAAAAGGCTGCAGAAAACTTATTGCAAATCTCGGTATGATAACATTTGAAAAGCAACCACGATTTAAAATTGAGTAAATTCAAACTTGCATGGGGCGTAATTCATAACTGTCGCAGGATGTTCGCAGACCTTTATACACACTGTATTACACAGTACATCGGAATCAAAGATTTGCCATCCTGCCTACCGTGTTATAAAACCGTGCCGTACTATGTAAATGAACCGATTCGGATGCATGGATGCGACCAGAATCATTTATCAATTATACCGTTTTATGCGTAATCTTGTACTCTGTACTCTCACATGGATCTCAAAAGCGTGATTCCCCGAGCCGTGGAGATACGGCTAATCAGGTCAATACATGCCCAAAGACAGCTGCACATTCACTCAGACTGCTTCCAAATTAAATTGTCCTTCATTGATACTGATGAACTTGGATAGTTCATCTCACTCCTCCATCAATCATCACCTACGTCCGTCTCCATCTCCATCTCCATCACTATCTCTCTCGCTGCCCGTCTATTCCTCTGGCTTTCCTCCTCAAAAGCAAGAGATGGCAACAACCCAAAAATGTTTAAAAAAATATTTCGGATACAATATGATGGAGAGATACTATAAAGTAAGAAAACGATGGTTCGCTCGTCATGACCTTCGCAAAGTTTTGGCCTGAAGTCTCCTGATAGAAGGATACTTGGACGAGATCTGGCGATGAGTCATTTAAAGTGATTTCTGCATCACTAAACTGCCTAACAACATCATTCGTTTACCATATGCATTATAATAAAATATATAAAAAAAAACTGATACAAATCAACAAACCTAACTGTATTTATATAAACTATACTAAAGATGAACGGCTTTTATGGGGCCGGTTTAGTTGTAACACTTTGAGACGGAACCGTCTTAAAGAACGAACGAACGACGAAGGCTGTAATGTAAAAAGACGAATCTTTGACAAACTCTTTGGAACGTGACTAGATTTATGAAATTCATTAGGGGATGTTTCGAGCCAGGCATACATGCATGTGAGTTTGTTTTGGGTCACGGTATGCGAAGCAGTGTCAGGTTTAATTCATTTTACATCATTAGGCCTGCAGAAACGAACAGGAGAGGCAGAGTAGCCTACGGGCAGCCGGCATAAACACCTGACATCGAAATAATTGAGTCATAATGCAAAATAATATGCCATATAGCACTTAGTATGGCTGTGTAAAACACTCAGAATTTCATTTTGTGACAGGAAGAAAACTGGGAAGATCAATTTTTTTCGCTTTCGTCACGTCTGATTTAATAGTGTATCTTCAATAATAGGGAATTTTCACGCTTCGCAAAGTTGGATAAGAAAAGGCAATCAACAGTTGTCTTAAGGGCTAGAGCTAGTGTTTGCTTTAAACTATCTGAGTCAACTGAAATATTACCTACTGTACAGTAGATGGATTTTATTTATAAATTAACATGATTACATTCCAGACAGATTCACTAATGTGTGCATTGTTCCCAAGTCTCCTGTAGTAGCCATATCAGTAAAGTTCATCTTCATGTCCCCTCGGTGAGGAAGGGAAATACATCTCTACTGTATAACTGAGTTCTTCTTCATGTCCCCTCAGTGAGGAAGGGAAATGATTCCTACTGTATAAATAAGTTCTTCTTCATGTCCCCTCAGTGAGGAAGGAAAATTATTCCTATTGTATAACTGAGTTCTTCTTCATGTCCCCTCAGTGAGGAAGGGAAATACATCTCTACTGTATAACTGAGTTCTTCTTCATGTCCCCTCAGTGAGGAAGGGAAATACACCTCTACTGTATAACTGAGTTCTTCTTCATGTCCCCTCAGTGAGGAAGGGAAATACATCTCTACTGTATAACTGAGTTCTTCTTCATGTCCCCTCAGTGAGGAAGGGGAATACATCTCTACTGTATAACTGAGTTCTTCTTCATGTCCCCTCAGTGAGGAAGGAAAATACATCTCTACTATATAACTGAGTTCTTCTTCATGCCCCCTCAGTGAAGGGAAATACATTTCTACATTATAACTGAGTTCTCCTTCATGTCCCCTCCGTGAGGAAGGGAAATGATTCCTACTGTATAACTGAGTTCTTCTTCATGTTCCCCTCAGTGAGGAAGGAAAATTATTCCTACTGTATAACTGAGTTCTTCTTCATGTCCCCTCAGTGAGGAAAGGAAACACATCTCTACTGTATAATTGAGTTCTTCTTCTTGTCCCCTCAGTGAGGAAGGGAAATACATTTCTACTGTATAATTGAGTTCTTCTTCATGTCCCCTCAGTGAGGAAAGGAAACACACCTCTACTGTATAATTGAGTTCTTCTTTTTGTCCCCTCAGTGAGGAAGGGAAATACATTTCTACTGTATAATTGAGTTCTTCTTCATGTCCCCTCATTAGAAAGGGGAAATAAGTCTCCACTGTATCATTAAGGATTGTAGGTCAGCTATCTCAGCCATTCATTAAGACTTCCATTATGGTCCGTTCGTACTATCAGCTTTAACAGCTGCAGGGTGCCGTCAATCAAAGAATTTCTCCTCTACCACCCTTCCCTCCTTCCCCTCTAGGAGGGTTACCTCAAACTTGGTCCCTCAATAAAGTTGTAGAGGAATACACAAATTTGCCATTCGATCTGATTGCATAATAGATGGTTTTAAAGTAGTTTTGGTTATATGATCTTACTAAGGATGGTAAGATATGCCTCATATTTAAGTTAAACATATATAGTGTACATATTACCAATATTACTAACAGACAGTTAACTAAATCTTAATTAGGATATTGGCACTCACAGAACACTGACCCAATTACATGTACAGTACAGCATATATGTCTAATATACCGTATCCTGGGTTACTGATCTCTATTAAACTTACAGTAGGAAGCCAGGCATCTCAACGCTAAAAATTGTCATGTTCATATTTGCAGGTATGGTCGGCCTACATACAAGCTACCATTGCAAAGGCCCTTACGTTAGTAAAGCTTATCAATCAAGATTAATTGCCAGCTGGAGTAGGCACCGATGCTGCAATAGTGTTATACATATATAAAGGAAATGAATAACTTATTACACCAAGCTTGTTACGCCTGGCAATGATTACATTCCAGACAGATTCACTAATGTGTGCATTGTTCCCAAGTCTCCTGTAGTAGCCATATCAGTAAAGTTCATCTTCATGTCCCCTCGGTGAGGAAGGGAAAT
>JAIPMN010001766.1:0-12626 GCA_020650975.1 Apostichopus californicus | reverse complement strand
AATCAAGATTAATTGCCAGCTGGAGTAGGCACCGATGCTGCAATAGTGTTATACATATATAAAGGAAATGAATAACTTATTACACCAAGCTTGTTACGCCTGGCAATGAACACAAACCGAGCCGAGGGTTTCGGTCTTCACAAATCCCTGTGGGCTCATAAGCTTCGAGTGTTCTGTTAATAACAGCGGGAGTGTAGCATGAAACAAATGATAAATGTAGTCTCGTCTTACAAGCTGATCGTCACTAATACGCAAATCTTGTTGCATGAACCAAAAGCCCGAGTTTTTAATGCCAGTAATGCAAGGTGATATTATTAATATGCAATTCTTGATACTAGGGGGGTGGAAGGGAGGAGGAGGGGAGGATTTGTAGCGAACTACTGTATGTACTTTATCAGGCCAAAACCCATTATAGTGCTAAGAACACTTTACTAGTTAGTTGCAACACAAATCTGCTCTTTTACTTTTCAAATACGGACCTTGTAACTTTGTGACCAAACAATGCGATACTTGCACATACAGTCTGGATACATCCCTCAATGAAAGAGTGGGCACACCATCAACCTAACAACTGATAGTAGCTGCTTCAAATGAACAAGTCCATGTCCCACAAAATTTATTGTAATATCTTACTGGTTCAATCACTAATCCCTTTCAAGTTCATTGTCTCTCTGGTAACATTAACTTTTCCTTGGTCGATTATGGTCCCACAAGATGGCGACAAATCCCCTTAAACAATGGCTTAGAGTCTTACAGCTACATTCGGCCATCCCATTATCCTTCCGTAATTATGCAACTAAATCAATTTCCTTAGCTGTTTTCATATGAAGTACAACTTTAAGAAATCCCTATGCAATGCATGTGAGTTGGTGTTCATGTGGGCTTGGACACAGTGTGATATATAATTAGGATTAGGAATAAGGTAAGAACTTAAATAATGCAAATTGTCAATTGTCAACTGATAAGCAATATTGGTGTGATCAGGGTCTTTTGCTCTAAAAGGATTCTTACTTTCTCACTTTCTGCACCTCTCCCCCTCCCCCCCCCCCCTTCCCTCGCCTTCTCCCTTTTCTTGTGTTTTATGTGATTATACTGTACTGTGGTAAAAAACGATTGCATGTAGAATTTACCATCATGGCAACACACAATGTGAGGGGGTTATAATCACAAACAAGTTTACATAAATATGGAAACTTCAATGGAAGTACTCTACCATGTACCACAAACAGTTGGAGAGTCACTCCAGGTTTCTTTAAAGCAAACCTCCTCAGCTCACTGAGGGCAGTAGCCTCATCTTTGTAAGATACACCGCAATGTCATCAGATCACTTTTTTTCTGGAAATGGTAAATGTCAATTACCTGTATAGTATCCCTCTCTTCAAGGACACCCCTCTCCGGCAACCTTGTCTCTCCATCAAAGATACTGGCTTGCCTTGACAAGGGAATGCAGCGGCGGCCAGAATGTAACCCTGCTTGAATCAAGTAGTTGGAAGCCAACACCTCTGACTTGAATATGTATCCAGTACATCCTTCTAGTTCAAAGACCTTTACCGTCGAACCAAACAGGATCATTTACATGTACAGTAGGGCCCTCTTGTATGACTTTCCATTGCAAATATTCATCAGTTGAACCCTGTCAGACTTCTCGATTTCTTATATAGAAAAACTCTAGCAAAAACATAAGGATTTTTTTTTTTCCCAAGCCACTCTTCTGGCAAATTTATCGGACATACATGTATTTGTTACACAAGTCTCAGAGAAAATTCAATGGCATAGATAGTTCGCATCAAACAGAACACACTTCTCCAGCACATCACAAATAGCAACACCATTAATGCACGGCCATACTTAATGATTTCTCATCCAAGCTTACACAGTTACATTCACTTTCAGTGAGGTCTATTTGTGTGAGTGTGGGAGGATGGGGGAGGGGGTGGTTGTGTGTGTGTAAAAAAAGTCTTTTTTAAGATCTTTGCTCTCCATATTGTTGTACTCTGGTCTCCAAATGTAGTTCTATTACCAGTTCAAAGAGAAAAACCATGGAAATACTTGCATGGCTGGCAGTTGTTTGCTGCTTAACTTCCATAACATGTCGACACTGTACATTACTGTGCTTTGATATCTGGCGAATGGTCATCGAGGACATTTGAACCTCCAATATCTTTCCCCCCTCCCTCCCTCCCTCCCTCCTCCCCCCCCTTCCTCCCTCCCTCTCTCCCCCTTCCTCCCTCCCTTTCTTTTGATAAACACTGAGATGACGGGTGTTTAAGACCCTGATCTAATGAATAACAATAAAGTGCAACAACTTCAAATTATCTACTTCATCTCTTTTGAATTACGTTTTGATTATATCCAATTATTTCCCTTTGTTTGTTTAATATTTTACCGTACAGTACAGTAGTTCCCAGGATGGTGGCGTTTCACACTTGTGTGTGTGCGCCGGTATTTCCCTGCTGACCCTGTAGAAATTACCTTCATATAGATAGAGGCAATTTATCTGTGTTTTAATATATGGCTGGTGTTTTAACTGGCAACAAATTCTAACATGCAGTTTACACAGTCTCTCTAGTGGATATGCAGTTTGCTAACAGTTTTATTTTATTTTGGATGCAGTTTACTAGACTGTTAAGAATAAATGGGATGTGACCAGTAATTTTTTGTTTAGTTTTCAACTATTTTCCACACAATGCTATGAACAGCAAGGGAAAGTAAATTCACATAAGCCTCACATAAGCCTAGATCTCTTCCATACAAATCTTGCTCAAAGGATAAGAAGAGGGGGGGAGGGAAATAATTCCTATCGTATCTCACCGGACCGATTCCAGAATGCGTTACTAAATCCGTCTCATGAATTGCTTTGCCTTTCGTGTAACCCGAAGACTTGCGATACTTTTGAAACTCTCAATGGATCGGAGGCTGGCATCCCACCATGTCACACTACTGCAACTGAAACCTGTCACGGTTCGGCATGGCAATGATCGTTTCAAGTATTTGAACAAACAGAGCAGGAGTCCGTTATTTCACCTGTAAGCAGCCTTCTTCAAGTACTCCGCTCCGAGAGATATACAGAGCAACCGGCAAGAAGACCATTAAAGGAATACGCGTTACGTGTTAGTATCGAAGAGAAACAAAATTTGTTTAGCAAGGCGCGTGTTAGTATTCAAGAAAGCAAAATTTGTTTAGCAAGGCCAGAAAAAGAGAAGGGGGAAGAGAAAAGACAGAAGTACTCGGCCATTTTCACAAATACGCAGCCTCGTTCAAGTAGTTATGGGATGTACACATTGCGAGAAGTCCGTTCGACGGATGTACGCACGTTTGAGGAAACGAAAGTATTTGATCACAAAACGGGAATGAGTTTACAGTATTTTACCGGTAGAGCAAATTTCCTTTTGCTTACAGTTCTGATTTCTCTGAGAGACCTTCTCCATTAAGAAGGCCATTTTAAAGGAAAATATCATTATTTATAAGGAGTAATTCTCTAAGAAGTGGTGTTTGGTAAGACTGTATCAAACCAGATACCTGGTTTGGATTTATGTTAAGCAACCAACTTATCTTGTATCTAGAGCAAGTGTACAGTGGTTGTACAATTTACTGCAAAGTGTCACTGCACTGCCAAATTGAGATCAACACACAATCCTTAATTAGTCCAACCTTGACACAACCACTCAGAGGTAATTCTCCAAGAGATAATGGGTTAAACAGGACCAAAAACAGGTAGAATGTGGAGAAAAGAAATTTAAGAGAGATGAAATGCTGCTGTTAATTCTTAAATTGCTACAGATTTTAGGAAACTTGCGCATCTTTCCAACATACTGTAAGCATGTAGTATAAACTTACTATGCTGGGTCTGTCCCTTCCATCTGACCATTTAATCTTTGTGGTTGCACGTAAATTTGTGAGCAATTAAATACTCCTATTTTGTGATTTATTGTATATACCATCATTTAATCTAATCCAAAAAAATGAGTTAAATAAATGCAACAATAGCTGAATAGCCACATGAGCTACCTTTTACACTTTTAAGATATTAACACCATTTTGTCCCTAATGGATTCAATTATTGGCCCATTCCTGATAAGAAAAAAACCACAGATCGCTTGTTGTTGAAAAACAGTAACTAAGTAAAAGGTTTACTACTGCACAGCCTGGGAGACCTGGATGATGGATTGGTAGATAAAGACGATGTTTACCTCAAAAAATGTTGCGAACCTCATCAAGTCGACCACTGTGTGCAGAACCTGTAAGATGTACCTGTAGTTTACAATGTACAGTATGTCACACCCACCTTGTAAATGATAATGCCAAACTTTCCGTGCTGTTGGTGCCAGCTGCAAAATTGATGAGAAGTACCGCAGGATGGATCAAGGTAACTCCCCAATCAGTCACATATAATTAAAAGGTCTGCGCATCAATTCACTCGACTACAGGTATTATATACATGAATACATAGAGCCGTGTATATATGTAGCCCCGGTGCGGCGCTTACTTTGATGTGAAAGTTGCAAAATTTCTCCCAAATGTGCGCGAGAAAGCGGACAAAAATATGTACGATTATTGACTGATACTTTTGTCAAAGGATGTTTTTTTTTTTTTTTTTTTTTAAACATTCAACCTTGGATTTAAGAAATTTTGAAAAAAAACAAACAAGTAAGAAGTCTGTTATACAACTTTGAATGATTCATCATCATCATCAACATCTTATTCCGGAACAACAATATTTTGTCAGTATTCCCAGGAACTAGTGCTAGCGACGGGACTAAAAGGAAATGTGGTGGTGTATTATTGTGATTTGAAGCAAAGTCTCGAGACTCCCGCAAAATTTGTTTGATATGCATAAAAAAAGCCAATCTTCAGCAGACTTTACAGATATGGTTTCAAGTTTCATTTCACACAATTTAACTCAATAAAAGGAAACCCTCAACCAGCAAAAGATCTCAAAAGGCTACTCTGAATGGGGTTCCATGGATTAATGAATAGAGCACCTTGAGGTGCTTCAAGACAATAAGGAAGCCGAAATGATACCCAGGGGTCTGAAATCTCCCCCCTATCAGCAACACAATAGACCTTTTACTTGGTAGACCAGACGACACAAAAGGACTAACTGTCTCCTTCAGAGCAAGTCACAAGGATTTTGTGTGGGTGAAAATAATATTTGTCATAAAGACTTAAGGGAGGGGTTGTCTATAGATATTTCGTTGCGGGTTCTTTTTTTTTTTTATATGGGAGGCAGACTCTGGTTGAAGGCTGTTCTCCCTCGGGATATGACTTGCCCACTTTAATAACTTCAAAACCTTCAAAAATGGATGAAAAAAAATGTTGGTTGGAATTTATGTAGTAGGATGTTTGCTGTTAAGTTCAAGTCAGGGAGTTGTGTAGAGTTTGAGTCACCCAACTCAAAAGTTTTGGCTTTTGAAAATACAGGCCACCTGTCCTCATTCATCATGGTTTGCTCTAGCTGGGGGGGGGGCAGTACTGTAGATAGTGGAAGAAAAAAACTTCATTGCCTTTTACAATTAAACAGAGTTTAAAAAAGTACCAGACAAAACTCTAATTTCTTTCTCAGAATCCTGCTTTTGTTTAAGAATATATTCATTTTCCCAATTTAACAAAATTAACAAATTAACAAAGTCACAAATATCAAACTTTTGAAAATTGTTCATTATAATTGAAATGTTTGGACAAATGAGTAGCTATTTGAACATGATCCAGACGAATTTATGTTACATTTTTAAGTATTGAAAGTAGCAGTACTACAGTATATGAAAACAGACCAACACTGTCACCTTGAGCAGTAATTATACAGTCCAGACCATATTCCTACAATGTTTAAGTGCTGTCTCACTTCTACTGTAGGTCTACGGCACAACCAGATATAATAGAGTTACACATTTAGAAAATAATACTTCAAGCACATATAAACAAGTACTGTAAATTTATCATGTGTAATTTCAACAATGTTTAACAACAACAAACCACTCCCATACATTAAGTAACAGCACAGACAATATTACCGTTAGTTAATGTTCATTTACATGCAGCCACAGTAATTCATTGTTACTTCTGGCGCAGACACCGAGCTATACTGATGCTATGTTAATGCAAATCCTAAGACTAAGTTGTGACTTACATTTTAATCTCCATTAATCCTTGTAGTTTGGTTATACACATGGGGGCATGACTAACTTGAGTGGCTTACATATAGTATATATTTGTGTAAAGAGATGAATTTGCAAGGAAAGCGGTGAGAGAGTGTTTGCTTCTCCCCCTCAGGTCGAGCAATCACAGCAGTCTTGTATAGTGTAAGAAAGGAGAGTGTATTGCCCAATTCATTTTATAAAGTGGCCAAAATGCCAACAAACTAGGGCAGACATTATGTACTGTTTAACATGCTTGGTAACAGACTAAAAATGGGGGGGGGGGGAGATCAAATACAGTTGGTTTCATGTGATTTGTCAGCTATAAAATTTGCAGAGCCATGGAAAGGCTGCAGTCATTACCGACATAGTCCAATAGTCACTTCACTATATTATAGTATACTAGTAAGAATCACACACAGCCTAGCAGAGAGAAATCAATCCGATAATTTGCAAACAGTACAATGTCCACTTCTGTGTTAACAAGTTACGCATGAAGGCTGCATGCATGCACATACAGTTTTAAATGTAGATAAACTTGTCTGTTAACGTACTGTACTGTACTGCCGCCCTGACATATTATAAATTATCACCACTATCAAGAGAACCTCAAATCTGGAATTAAGATCAACTTTTGGACTGAATGAGATTGAGATACTTATCTATCTGGGGTACATAAAACAAAACAAAAAAGATCACAGCTTCATTGCTACTGTAAGCCTTCAAAATCTGAGCTAGATAAAAACAAAAAGTCTACCCTCAACAAAATTTCTTTACCGTTTAGAAATGGGTGACCTGAAACTATCTCACTGACTCACTCACACTAGTCTGACTAAATTATGAAGGTACAAACACTTCTGAAGCACTATATACCAGTTGTGCATACACATGTTTTTAAGTTCCAATTCGAGTTATCAGTATTCTGTCCTACCTGGCAATAATTTGTAATATCTAGATGTGATTTCGAATTATTCGTTCTGATGGTCGACACTTCATCGTATGCTACCGCACAATTAGCGCTACGCATGGTTAAGGCCCTGTTAAAGGTAGTTAAAGGCTTCGACTGCCTTAGGTGTGAAAAACAAGAAAAAAAGATTCAAGGATAATGAGGGTATGTATGTATATATGCTGTACATCGCATACTGTACTGTAATTCTGTTATATAGACTATAATAAAGTTTACTACATGTCTTACACAAGTGAAAGCGTGCTTTAAAGTGCAATGAGATGTCGCAATATATGACAAACAAGATATATTTCAGACATCCTTCTCCAAGAATTGACACAAACTGTTCACCAATTTTGGACTGAGTAAATGTGCAATATGCGGGCCTACCTTGAGAAATCTAGACCGTTTGTTCCTTCAGAAAATTTTCATTAAATGACAAGTGACTTTCCTCTGTCTGACAATAAAATCAACTCTGTTGCACATTCTATAAACTGTATACATTATAAATATCTCATTTAAGTATATAAAAGTTAGAAACGATTGTGTTCAAACGCATTCGCTTATGGTCTGTTGCACCAGTATATCATGTACTGTAAGTACTGATAAGAACTGACATGATATTACTGTTATAGTACTGATGCGTACAGTGTAACAGAAACACAAACAAAGGACTCACAAGGTGGAAAGTCAGTTTAATTTACATTATATAACGACCCCCATGATGTATGTATACAGAGAGTGTACGGAGTGCTGTGTTATTTATACTGACAAGTTCTACAAATTAAACGTTACATGATCCATCGAAACAAACTGACAGTTTGTTTCGAAATTGAAGGTTGCTCATAAACTTGGTGTGAACTTGTGAAGTGTTTATGATATTCTTGAAACAGTAGTACAGAACAAGAAGGAAGCTCTATAACTGACTGAAGCTACAGCGCATTCATCATTCAGCTGCTAGACTCATTACTAGGATGCATAAACAATTAAACATTAAGCACCATACTAATGCTAACTTCACTGGTTGCCCACCGAGCAGAGAGTTATTTTTAAAGTACTTATTATTATTTACTGTTCCCTTGCTACGAGCTCTCATTCTTATATCAAGAAGCTCTTGCATCCCTATCAAGTATCAACCATCTAGACATCTCCATAGTCTAAACACAAATATTTTGGTCATTGCAAATAGCCGACTCGTTCTCTCAGAAAATTCGGTCCCGATCATTGGAACTCGCTCCCTCTATCTTTTAGAAATTAGACTTCTGTCGTAGGTTTTCCAAGTCCAAATTAAGGTTGTTTCTATTTAATCATGCTTTTTTGCCTTAATATTGTAATTGTGTAAATTGTAACTGTTTTTGTTAAAGCACTTTATATCATTGCTCTTCCAGAGTTGCATTTAGCGCTATATAAATATATTGTTATTATTATTGTTAAGCCGAGTCCATTACTAGATTAGAGGAAGAAATTGTGTTGGAGCAAGTAAAGACCATAATGTTCAATGGCAATGCCACTTTGATGCGAGTCATTTGTAACTTTATTTACAAACCACAATGGACAAGTGTAGTATTATACAATTAAACATGCTATCTGCAGTCTTAAAACATTTTCAGCAAACAATACTCTAGGTTAATTTATACGTAACTGCAGATAGTGAAGCCAAATTACATGAAAATTATTCATTGCTTTTCGAAGCATTTCTTAATCTGGGACATGTTTGCATACCCTGGGGGATGCAAAACTAATTGGCGTAAACAACAATTTAATGTGCAAAGCAATCACTCGCCCACTAGTAAAGGAGTGAAAGTTTATTTTTGTTTCAATTGCTAAGGTGTGCTAGTACTGAAGTGCTAAAGGTTAAGATAAACTGGAGTAGAGATTCCTATTACTTTCAATCAGATAACTTGGGAGTGGTAAGGGAGCTTTCAGTCTGTTAATAAATGTGGGTAAAATTAATGTCATTTAACTTCACTATGGCTTGTGTGGGTACATAAAAGTATAAAGCAAATGTATCGCTTCATAAGTGGAAGTATCGATGTATTGTATTTTACTACATGTATTCGCGTATCATGTTCCAGAAGAGATGTACAAATTCTATTTCTTACACTAGACATTATTTTCTGCACGAGTTTTTGTAATTGTTGTCATTAGCAACGTTCCTAACAGACAGAATAGAAAAAGCAGGAGCAGAAGTTACATTTCAAATACCAACTTTTGTTTTTAAAAAAATTAAGAATGTTACAACCAAATTTTGAAATTTTAAATGATTCTATATAAGCTAGCAAATTCTTGCAATTTTACCATTTTCACTGTGCTGCAGTTTTAAGTCCCATGACATCGTCAAAGAAGTGACATGTTGCAATAACTTCCCAAACAAAACAGAAACAGTGAGCTAAAAGTCACAAACAGTGAAGCTATAGAGAGCAGCAAAGAAATTTATCTCCATATTTCTTAACAAAATTCACATAAGACAAACTTACACATAGTAACTTGCGCTGCCATTCACACTGATCACAGGCCTATGTCCCAACTTTTTATAGGTCGTTACCAACGTCAGACCTAGTCTAACACTGTAACATACAGATTTAGGCAAATAGATTAGCCACTACCTCGCACTCCAAATTCTAAGACTAGCAAGTGCATTAGTAGTTGGCTAAAAGGTAGGCCTTAGGATTTTTACACCTCTAAGCTACGACACTGACAGATGTACAGAAGGCAACGTTGGGCTGTACCATTCCCTACAATCGAATTCATACATTATATACTACTACTAGTACTAGGTTAGGCTAATCTGGCTCATATTTGGGCCTCGGCATAGGGCCTAGTCCACTTTCAAAACATTGTCACTATTCATTCAGGGTGCCTAGGCCTTACAAGTTAAGTCTAACTTAGATGAAATTCTTAACAAACCTACTCGCAATGAAAATACAATAATAACATATCCATATTCAAGCCCGCTACATTCTGCTCGTATATAGGCCATTGCCTCCTGCATGACATTGTAATCACATCACTACAGTATCCACAACTTTCAAGTTGATGTCATATGTCTTGCAGGTAGTATAGGCTGCTGACAGTTCGGAAGCACAAACTTTTTAACTTTCAATGTTTACAAACTTACCGGGAAATGATGTCGTTCGAAAAGTACGATATATCCAAACCGTCTATGCAATCCACAATAGACAGTTAACTATGAAGAAAAGGTAAATGGTCTGTGTAAAGGGTTCCGAAACAAAAAAATTCCGAGCTGGAGGCAGAGAATACTACTCCCAATTGAGCAAATTATCACTCACTGGACCGATCTACGTGCGTGTAGCTAGGTGTACACTTGTATTCAACCCTATATGTAATCGTATACTCAATACACACTACTACATACGTTCAATATTTAGGTAATTGATGGTATGCAATGATACACACATGTGTGATACACCTTGATTAAGTACATGAGGCAACGACTTTGGAGCTACGGAAGCCTTTGATTTGATTTGGTTTATATTAAGCTTGTCTTCTCTCGGATTTTATATATATGCTCATATGATATTACATCCATCGTAACCTGTTTAAAATTAATCTATTGTTCGAATTCATGATTGAAGGGTACCATAGCCGCGTCTGAACTGTCAATTACGAAACTGATGAACATCTCTGAGACCTAGTGTCCTGACAGTGCTTCCTTACACAAACTTCTCCGTCATCGAACAGCTGTTTGGTAGGGAGATGACGTCATCCGATACCAAACACCACAAATATGTTTACACGCGGTTGAAAATAGCGGGAGCCCCAGTCGTTCATGCTACAAATGAAGAACGCATTGGCTATTTCTGTCATCGTGAGGATTAACTATACATAGAGCCGAATCCCTGATAACATCCCTTACATTTCATCACCAAGTTTTTTCGGTGTACGAGACGAACGAAAGGAGTCTATGGGATTTGCCTCAAAATCCCGCAAACCGACAAAGTTATCAAAAATTTCAATTACAATGAATGAGTGTGACTATGGGATTATGTGGAAACCTAGTGCAGACGACAGACACATGACAAAGATTAGCGATATGATCTTGGGCTCCCTGGCTGTGTAACACTGTCACCATCACAACAAGATTACAATTTCGGTATAAGGGGATGGGGTTGAAAGTGGATAATGATTTTTAGTTTTCGCCCAATCTTGGATGATATTTCGTAAAAAGGGATCTGGTTGCGCTTTAGTAATATAAATTCATTTACTATGTTCTATATTTCAACAGCCTGATATTATCAGTAGAGTACAAATTTCTTTGTGTGTGATCGAGTCTTTGCAACCGTTTCAACATTTAAGCCTCGATCACAAAACTATAAAATGAGTTTGTACCTTCTTACCAAAAACAGTTAATGAAATTGTGCACTATAGGCTGGGAGCTGCTACTCCAGCTCCCTGCTATAGATATGATAAGATATGTAAAGCAAGCTACACTATGGTACATCACTGTTGCCAAGGTTTCATGCCGCGCTTAGTTTATATGTGTATCCGTGCACGGCGGGTACTGATGAAACATGGTTTGGTTTGCGAATGAAACATTCACACATTTAAACAGCGATTAACATTCGTAAGTTAGATTTAGGGTATACAATAGCAACACGTGCATGCATACATTACGACCCTGGTATTCAAAGTGGGGATCGCGACCCTATTTAGGGGTGCTTCAAAAAGAATTAGGGTCGCAATATAAATCGGCAGAAAGACAGGATATTATTAATATATGTGGATAAAAGCAGAAAACTCTTGAATATAATTTACTTCAAAAGTTGCAAAATGTTTCTTATGTCAATAATATAGCAGTGTCTCTGTTAGGGGGGGGGTTATACCGTCTCACCGTAGACCCCCTTCCCATCCCAGGCCACAATGTCCGCTACTCGGGGGTCGCCAAGATAATGAGGGTGAAAAACTGGGGTCACGAAGCAAAGAAAATTGAGCAATCCGTAGGGTATCCTAAAGTGCGTTATAGAAGAGTAACTACAAACCGGGAGGCACCTTGAAACATCAATGATCACATCACATAGCCCACAACTGACTTACAATATGTTTTAATGATTCAGTTGAGTATGTATGTCACGTATATAGCAAGCACAAAAAACGTGTGCTGAATAACACCGGACAACGATCGCTTTTATTATCTGATATAGTATAGTGTTCTGTTCTTTTGTTCAGTTGTTGCTTTGTTCTTGCTAAATTACTGTAGTTCTTGTATTTTCTTCTATATGCATCATTCCATAATATGAGCAGTATACATGACACTATACTTTCTGCTATAGAAACATACACAGTCTCAGCCTGTTTACTTAAAAAGATAAGCAAAGAAAGAACTTGTTTTGAAGGCCGTTTAGACATCAGCATGGCGTATCACGAATCATTCTAGCACCGTCATAATTGAAAGGAAAAGGAGAACGGAACAAAGGGGAGTGAAATGAGATGCCGAATGAAGATAGGTGACAGGAAGGTGACAAGAGAAAGTGGAAATATGATGAAGGAACATATTAAACAACAACATCACAGGAAAAATCTATATC